>UELV01097510.1:0-16241 GCA_900490015.1 Megastigmus stigmatizans | reverse complement strand
CTACTAAAGGGTGTTTTAGTTCATAAGATCCAAAATTATTGTTTAGATATTGAAAAAAATCAAAATTTGTTTAAAAAACTGAAAATCTATCCCTTTTACTAAAAAATTCATAACTTTTTGAAATTTGAATATTTTCCGATGAAATTTTAATGGCTAACTCGTGAAACTATAACCTTTAGGATAAAATTAGTTTTAAATGCCAATTTTTCAAAAAAGGTATTTATTTGAAAAAAAAACTGATGAAAAAAGGATGAAATAAATGAAACAAGCATGTTGGTTATTTATGGCACCACAAAGCAAACAGTGGCGCGTAATTTTGAAAAATTTTCGGTCAAAAACACTCTGGGGTCTTTCGGACCCCCAGTGTCATTTAAGGGTTAAATTGACATATCTCGGAGACCAAAAATCATGCGTATGTATTTTAAAATGAATTCTGAGGGTGGTGATGAGCGCTATACCTACAATACTACCTACCAAAATAGTAACAAAATATATTAATTAAAGATATCTCAAAATCGTCACCCGATAAACTAATTCCGAGGTCAGACTCAGATTCAGTAGTTCAATATATATATATACATAGCAATAACCTAATCTGATCTCAGTATCAGGATACTTTTATACTTCTGTATGCCACTGAAAAAATTATTAGTATTACTATAAACTATACTAGCACTATATCAATTGTTTTTTATTTTATCATTTATCATTTTAATTTTGTGTTTCAGTTTATACCTTTACAAATAAGTAATCTAGATCCTTTTCAATAAAAATTACTCATATTTATAATTACAATCGGTTTGAAAATAGAAATTGTTTAAAAATAGAGCAGTCATGCAGCGTCTGTCAACGTCAAAAGCTACTTAACTTGATTATCATTTTAAAAAATAAAAAAAAGGACTATATACTTAGAGATTAAATGGTTTGTTTATCAATCTATACTCTATGCCTTTCTGTGGTCTTTTATGACATGGGTGAAGTGAATTTCAAATGATTCTCGAAACCATTAAAAAATATTCAGTCAGAGATATGTTCACGTTGTTATAATGGACTGGTCTAACCGTATTTTTGCCTACCGGTATTTTTATAATTCAAATAATGTTTTATGAAGTAAATAGTCATATAATTACAATTTGATGCTAATACATAAATCGTAAAATAGATTAAAATAATAATAGGTGTAATTCCCTGTAAGATAAAGAAAATAAATTAGAAAAAATTGAATTAGAAAAAACTGAATAATAAATAATTAAGCATGGATTATCTGATGGTTTCGTGATTAGTTACTCAAATTATTTAAAATTTTTAAAACCAATAATTGTCTTGTGTTCCAGGTGCCAACGTCAAATCGCCGGGGAAATTATCCCCAATAGGAGGAGGAATGGGTGGCGGCCAAGGCATTGGTGGCCCCGGTAGAACGATGAAAGAATGTGAGGATCAGTTGGGCGCCCTTAAAAAGGAGAATTTCAATCTGAAACTCAGGATATACTTTCTCGAAGAACGCATGGGAATTACCTCTGCCGACGAAGATGCCATCAAGAAAAATATCGAACTCAAAGTGAGCTTTTTCGGTCATATATATATTCTTATTTTGTGGATGTGGAGATTTATTAAGAAATTTAAGTTTTTTATGCCGAAAGATTTTCTAGACAGTATTATATACAAATTGTCATGAAAAAAATATTTATCAAGCCTATATTTTTTAAAATTTTTTTTTTTTGAAAAATCAATTTTTAATATCTATTATAGCTTTTCACTCATTTGTATTCCTAATATAATAAAGATTAATGTCTAAATTTAAATTATTGCAATTGTGTTCCAGGTCGAAAACGAATCTTTGAGAAAAGAACTGATTGAGAAGCAGGAACTTCTTAGTCAGGCTGCGAAAGCCATTGAGCTGATTGAGGAGCAGAAACAAGTGTCTGCGCAGAACCAAGCCCAGTATCAACAGATTCTTGAGCAAGAGCAACAGCGGGCTGATAAACTTGAAAGAGGTAAATCAATCATTTATCAAAATACGCATTTTTTTGTGACATTGAAAGGTCGTTTTCAATTTAAAAATATTAATATTTAAATTAAAAATAAATCTAGAACTCGAGGAGTGCAGAGGAAGATTGACCGACGCCACGTACTACGAAGAGACGTTTGGAATTACACCGGAGAAGGCCGTAGAGTATAAAGAGAAATTGCATCAAGTGGAGGAGATTAAATCATCTCTAGAGTCTGAAGTAAGACTGTTATTTACTCTTACTGTATTTATATTGCTTTATTTAACAAGTCTGCTATATTTCAAGTCTGTATATTATAAGTAAATATACTTCTGTTTATCGTTTTACTATAATATATCCATTATTTATTTTGCAGTTAAAACAACTATCAGCGAGTTTAGAAGAAGAGAGAAGCTGGGCTCAAGAACTAGAAAATGAAAGAGATCAGTTAAGAAATCGTCTAGAGTCAGAAATCCTGGCCAAGGAAAAATTGTCATTAAAGAGGGATCGAGAAATTGAAGCATTGAACGACAGAATAAGACAACTGGAAGAGGATGTTTTCAAGAAAGACAATTCGCTGCAACAATTCCGGAAAGACATTATTGAGAAAGACAAGATGATCGACGAAAAAAGTTCTTTACTCGAGGAAAAGTGTCGAGCTTATGAAGAAGTTACGGAGATAGCGGAAAAACGTAAGAAGCAAGTGGATCAATTAAGGTTGTCTGTCAAATCGAGGGATGACGCTCTCACGGATCTCAACAACAAAAACCGCTCTCTACTAACTCAGGTAATGTTCGGAAATAAAACTCATATTACATATGTCTGCAACATGTTTAACGCAAATATTTTTTACAGTTTGAAAATAGTTACACGAAACGGTGTACATCGCCACGAAGTCTATCTCTGTCTATAGAAGAATCGCACAATGCCCGAAAAGCATTTGGACCAAGCAGTCCTACGAGAAGCTTCAATGATACATTGGATTTGGAGCCTAGCACAGAGCGAAGCAGGGTAATATATGAATTTCATAATAGCTTACACAAAAAAGACTCTCAAGAACTAAAAAAAGTTACTGTACTTATAATATAATATTGTTGTATGAAAAGAAAAGTCTAAAACGTTTGAAAAATTAAATTTAGGGATTGGACGAAAAAGAACACGAAATTAAAAAACAGGAGGAGATTAGGAAGCAGTTGTCGCTTAAGCTTTGTACAGTACAGCAATCTGCAGAAGCTAAGGAATTAAAGCTAAAGAAATTAGAAGCTGACCACAGAAAGGCAATTCAGATGATTCAAGGCTTCATGAAGCGCCACGAACAGCTTGAGGATAAACATGCGAAAAAGGACCGAAAGATTATGGAACTAGAGGTTGAACTTAGCAGATTGAGGAGTGAACATGCTAAGGCTACCCGAAGCAGCATCAATTCGTCCGTTCGAAGAAATCTCAGCAGAGAACTTGTAGAAGGACCTGAACGCGATCACAATGGACAGGTATTTAATACTCGTCATTTGCTTTTAAATGTTTGCATGTTATTTTAATGTAAAAACGCTTAAAATCTTAGTTGCTATATTTTGATTAACTTGGGAATTGCTTATATAGTTTTATCTGTGGAATAGATTAATTATGATTTTAAAGGAAAATTTATTTTTTTGAAAGAAATGAAAATGTACTAGAGTTTTTATGGATATCACACTGTTTATGAGTTTCGTATTCTATCATCATATACCGTGGTGACTTAAGAATTACTATAATTTGCCTATTTTAAAGGTATTTGCAAAATTTAAGTCAAATATATGATTAAATAAAAATAATTAAAGATCGAATTGATGTAGCGGTACGAAAATTAGTAAGATCGCAACGAGCGCACAAGCTGATTCTTTATGTACGAGTAAGAAAATGAGCACAAGTGTAGTTTATGCTTCTTTTCTTTGTTCATTTCAGACGAGCTGAATGTTACTTTTTCTGCACACTTATGTTTGCGCTTCACTCTGCTTCATCGCACATCTAACTTATGCTTGTACTCAACGACGCTGATAGCCAGATGCATAACCAATTTATTTATTTATTATTTATATTTAATCATTGTAAAAAAAAACAGATCTATTGAAAAATCATTTTATCGAAACGACAAGTCATTATTCGACAATACAGAATAAATGATGTATTTTTTTTTAATTTTTTTTTTATTATCAGTTATACTGTATTTCTGCTTCCGACTAAGATCATGTACCAATGAGTCCAGTGCCGACTTGTACAGCGCGACAATTGGGCCAATTCGGCCGGTAAAATTGATGGTGAATGGCTTTCCTTCGGTCCAACGCGAATACTTTGAATAACGAAGCCAATTTATAAATACACTGAGGCTAGTAGTAGCGCTCGAGACTCTCGTGTGTCTCAATTTGCAAATTTTTACGTCACTCTTTCTCTCTCTTTCGTTCGAAGCCACCACACGCTCATTTCGACCCCTAACGTTTCTCTTCTTTGCTTCAAGACGAAAATCATGCCGGGCGCGAAAATGTAACGTGTTCGACGGGAACGCAAAAATAGTTTTAATAATCCTGCGGGACATGAATTATGCGCGTAAATCCTGCAAGCCTATGCGTACGCTCTTAGGCTGACGAATTCCTGGAGTTGCGGGCCCGTAAAGAGAGACGCCGTGCGCATATGGCTATTAATAGTAAAGAGACGCTGGCTGCGGCGTCGCGACGCCTTTGCAAGCCCAAACTCTCCTTCAACTCTTCGCTCTCAGAGTCGCGTAAATTCACATCGACTCAGCGAGCGATCGCTGCGAGTTTACATCGACGAACGACGCGCGCGCGCGAATCAATCGCTTCTCTTTCCTTTTTCTCTTTCCCACGGATATATTTTTGTCGATTTACGAAAAATTGATGGGTATATTTATTTTGACTTAGACCCGAGGCGAATAGCGTGAGCGCGCGTGCATTAACGACATACCATACACAACGAAATTCAATCGACCTCGAGCTTTATATATTATGCAAAATAATACGGCGAGGCAATCGCGATCGCGCTAACACTTAGTATTCTTGCATATTTGACACGTGCCAATGTGCCGGGAATCATTGAACGGAGAGATTGATAACTGATTATTTACGATCAAGAACTTATAGACTATTTTTTTATGCCGTTTTCGAATAAATTAGTGCTAGTGCCGATTCTTTTATTTGCTTAGACAAAGAGTGTGACTCTGACTCTGTATTTGTATAAAATATTGGATTAAAAAAAGAGAGAAAAAAAGAACTATGACGATGTTTTCCTGCTTGTGCGCTTCTGAGCGAGTGGAGGTAGGTTGAACACTGCTTATAATGCATTAACTTACCTCTATCATTTTTCTTCTTAAACGAGTGCTGCAACTAATAATCAATTTTTAAGCTTTTTAACGTAAATTATAATATTTCATGATCTACTATGATCTTCATGATTTATTTAGGCTTATTGTCGCAAAAAATGTTTTTTATGTTTTCTTGGTATAATTTAAAAGACGCGTGTATCAGCGGTTATGTAAACATTGCGTAGCGGTATTCAATTTACTGTGGACTTTTAATTTGTCATCTACCGATTTAATAATGCAATTAAACTTTGTTTCTATTAAGGGTAGCGTTATTTTGTTTTCAGTGACCTAAAGTACTTAAACGGCCTAATCTTTTCTAGGATTCGATCATAGTTACTCTTGTACCTCCGAGATGTTGGCAAAAGAAATCGAAAACTTAATTGACAACCTTAAGACTCGACATCGCATGTTTTACTTTCAATCACTACCATTTTTGAAATTGTTTAAATTTATAAGAGTTGGCATATACTTTTTTAGCTACTTATTGCACTTTTATTTATTTGATGCTTTTTTGGCTGTGAACTTTTTAAGCTTTCAATATGTATATTTATAAATTGTTAATTCTTTTTGAATAAAATATATTTTTTCATCAACATTGTGTTTGTGTTTTACTGATGTTTGGACAACAATTTGTGTGTCTAGCAACGATTTGAGGAAATGGAAAGCAAGATCAACGATCTCCGAGACCAAGTCGAAGCAATAAAGGCCGAAAAAAGTCTATTGGAAAAGCAGATACAACTAGAATCTGAGGTAAGAAAAATACACTTTAAATAATTTAATCATCACGAAACTCTATAAAATTTGATTTGATTAGTACCAAAAATGAATTTTATAAATTACAATATGTTTTATTTTTTTACGAAAACTAATCGGAAAATGAGTTTTTATGCGTTGTGAAAACAACAGCATTCCTATTTATTCTTATTAATGTTTTTATTTTTTTGACTGATTGAGATTGTTATTATAAATGTACTTTTTATGTGGAATAAAAAAGTTGATTTATCTTAATCGATTCAAATGCTATTTGTTAAGTATCATAAAAGATATACAAAAAGGACTTTTAAATCTATGTTGTCGGTTCACTTGTGGGTTTCTTATGAACCACAGGCTTTATAAATAGCTTGATGTAAAACTTCCGTTGACGAGAGCGTTGACTTGACTACGTTTTAAATGTATCCGACTGAAATTCGCGCCACTGTACACTATACTACAAACATTTAGATCAGTATTTTCGTTTCGATTTCGTTTCACTATATTGTTAAATTTGTTTTGAAAGTTATATTGCTGCAAAATTTTGTTCAATCCTCTCTTTATGTTTAAAAATTATAAGAATTTTATAATAATTATTGTATAAACCTGTGATTATTATTTTATAATCGTTAGAAAATTTAACTATATTTAAAATATATAAATGTTTTTAATTGCAGGAACTGCGTGATCGATTGCAAGACAAAGATCTGAAAATTGAATGCCTTCAATGTGAAAACAATTCCATAAAGGATGAGTTACAAGGCAAAAGTGAAGAGCTTAACAAGTTAAAGGAAGCATATGACCGAGTACCCGCGAAAGCAGATTTACAAGAACCCGTCAATGTAGATAAATTGCGACAAGAGCTAGTGATTAAAAACTTGGAGCTCGAGGAAAAGAGCCAACAAGTCGATCGTTTAACTAAAGAACTGCAAATCAAAACGCAAAATTTGCAGCAGCTTGTTAATACAGAATTATGGAGTAAGAATAAAGAGATTGCCAAGTTACATAACCATATGACAGCGTCTCAGTATCAAGAAAAGAGTCGTAACAAGGGTGAATCTTTGGAAGAGGGCGCAAGCTCTCAACTAAATACTCTGGTAAAAGAGCTAAATGAAATCGGCATTCAGGTAACATTCACGAACAATATTATACAGCTAAATTATGTCAATTCTGATAAGCCCATTGATGTCGCTACAATGACCAATTACATTCACAAACTCATGAATCAAAAGAATGAACTTGAAAAAGAAGTCGATTATTTGAAGTGGTTGAAACTAGTTTCGAAACCGTCCAACACCGTAGAAACCGAAATCTGTGATTCCACCACCGAAAGAGACAAGGAATATTGCGAACTATTGAGGACCCATTTGAAGGAACTCGTTAAATTCATGAAAGAAATGTTAAGAAGTACAGACCAGACGGCTGATGTTGTTAATAGCAAACAAAAGAAAATGGTCTTTGACGTACTCATGAATTCGAAAATCCTATCCGATGATTTTATCAATGCTTTGGAAGGAATGACGTTTAACGAAATGAACGCCGACAGAGATGAAAGATTCGATAGATCCGTGAGAAAGAGTAAATCCGATAACTTTATAGACTCGAAAAATCAGTTTTCTACTCCATCTGACTCGGAGGCGTTTTCTGAACCCGATAGAATGGTATCGCTTGCTAGAATGGGGCTTCCGGATATCAAAGAGAAATCCGTAGCAAGACCGAGACCTTCGAAGTTCGTGAAAACGTTTAGTGACTCGGAAGACTCCATTGATTATCATCCTTGCCATAAGACTTATCAAAGCGATGTCAGTGATTTTGACGCCAATAGGCAGATTTTTGAATTGAAGGAAATAAATAGTTTTCTATACTCTGAATTATATGCCTTAAGAAATGAGCTTACCAAAACTAAATTTGATGATGTAATTTTATTTTAATTATCATACATTTAAATTAAAAATTTAAACTAAATTTTTATATTTAAATTTCATTTAAATTTTACTCCTGTATAATATAACGAAATGTTTATTTTTATAGGGGATGAACGATAAATTATCGTTACTACTTACTAAACTTGAAAAATCACGATCATATTGTGAAAAACTTCAATATGCCTTGGAAAGGAAGATTCATGAATGCCATACGCTAAAGAAAGAAAGTAAGCAGAACAGTGTGCGGAAATTACAATTGGATAAAAAAATGTTAGACGTGGAAGATATGGCTCTTGAAGTCGCAAAACAAAAAGAGGAGTTGCTGCAATATAAAGAAAATACAGATAGGAAAACTACTGAGATGTTGATCACCTTAAATAAGGAAAATGAACTGGTACGTAAACATTATGATACAATTACGACATATTAGTGTTAATATTAAATATACACTTTTTCAATAGTTAAGGGCCAAAATAAAGAAGCTAGAAGAAGAAAATGAAGATGCCAAGACAATGATTCTAAGGCTTACAAGAGAACTAGATCAACTTACTCTTACTCACAGTCAAATACTGGTTGAAAATACAAAATTAACCAACGATAAACTAAGACTAGAGCAGGAACTGAGAAAATCTGAGAGTCGATATGATATAACAGTTCGAACACTTCAAGACAAATTTCATAAAGAAGTATGTATAATTTGAATTTGAATTTACTACGTAATTTAAAAATTAAATATAAATTGCTATCAATTAACAAATGTTTTTAAAGGTGACTGACTTAAATCAGACCAACGAAGTGCATCAAACAAGAGTACAGGAGCTTGAAGCTGCCAATAAGGAGCTTCGAAGACATGTGGTAGTCTGTGAAGCTAGCGACTCAGCTCCAAGCTCCAGTGGTATTTCGTCCATTCCACCAGATGTTGCAACGAAACAAACCTGCGATGATATTCTTCAAGAATATCATATTTACAATGTTAGTAGCAATTACTACTATTCATGATTTTTTATTAATTAATCGTTAACATTTTACTTATTAAAACTTATTTAATTTTGGATAAAGACATTAAAATTAGTAGCGTCATTAAAAAGACTCTAGATATTTTAAAAAACAAATTGTAAAAATAACTTGAAATCATGACTCATTCTGTTTTACCTTAGGGCTCTCAATATTGGCTGCCGATAAGTTATCCTACATCAAGCGGACGGAGTAAGTCGAGCTGCTCTCCAGATCTCGGTATCGAAAGCGATGCGGCAGTATCATCGAGACCACTTAAAGATACCTTAAAGATTACCGAATCTATGACCAATCTACTCAGCGATGATGATAACTGTAACAACAATCCGGAACTCCGAGACACTGATGGTGATAGCCCGCTACCTATAGAAGGCAAGTAGTGCATGTCACCCCTTACAGAAATTAATATTGCAGTAATTTAGCCATTCCCATATAAACATTTTATTTTATTGTCAATTTTTCTACTTTATAGGTGGGCATTTTTATTATAGTATGTATCAAAATCAATTGATTAATTTTAGAGCTTGTGGCAAAAAATGCTAGCAAAAAATAATGCATAGCAATTATCATAGCATTGTTGCACTTGTTATGGTCTCAAGACAATCCTATGAATTGCAGTTCTATCCACGCTATAACTGTCATGCACCATTGCATGGATGTTGTAAAAATAATATTTGAAATTTTATTTTAAAATAATTGTATATTAATAATTCTGTGACTGAGCAAAAACATTTAAATTAGTTAATTTTTTAAATGCTTAGTCCTCCTGCGCAGGAGATATTCCATCAAAAGTCGTTTCCAAATGTTCCAATTTTTCGAAGCATGTAACTTTTGAACATTTTCCATCTCTTTCATATTAAATTACATTATCAAAAAAAAGTTTTGCAGTAAAATATACTAGAAACTTTATGTTAAATAATTAAAATTAGTCGTGACGATAAAAAACCAGTATTTTTAATTCCTTAATGATATTCTGAACAAAAATACTTTTAATTACTTTTTGTTAACAATAGACTGAATTTATTTTAGAATTTATTTAAGTTGAAAAATATATATTTATAAACGGACTTTCAATTCCAACTCACAGAATTATTAAAATATTTTTATGTTAATTATTTTAATGTCGGATATACATTCTTGTATATTTTACGAAGTACAAAAATGTACGTCACTGCATTAGATCAATACATTTTTTATCATATTATCAACCGAAATAAACGCATGGAGAGCAACACTCTCTATACCTAACATTTATCGTTTTCTACACAAAAGACTCTTAATAATTCAAAAGTATTGCATTCCATTTTTTATGTACATACTTTTCTTTTTACTTTTTTTATTTTATTTATTTAACATTTCTATGTTTCATTACTACATTTAGAAGTATAGTATATAATAACAATATTTTAATGATCATCAGTGTTTTAACACTGTATTTCATATATTGCTAAACATCTCGTAGTACAAGTCTGTAGCTTGGCAATGCAATCTATAAATGTTCAATGTTACTAGTTAAATATACGCATAAGTAATACAATAATAGAAATTTTAAAATGTACGTTAAAATATCCTAATATCTGTTCATCTATTGCTAATAAAATTAAAAGTTAATGCTACAAAAGATCAAAATTATAATTATTGTATTACTTTTATTTCAAACCTTTTTATCTTTTATTATAATAAATAGTGTACTAAATACAATATTCTTTTTATCTTTTATTTTCTCAGGTCTCGATGAAGTACAAGCGTTAAAACAAGAGAATGTTGCGCTGAAAAGAAGATTGATGAAAACTAGAAGGGCTCTTGAAGACACGTTTCAGCATTTGTCTACATCGAATAAAAACAAGAAGAATGTCGAGAAAGCCATAACGAAACAACTTATGATTACGAAAAGTATACTTAAGAAAACAAGAAACTACGAAGATACGCATTACGAAAACTAATATTTAAGGAACGAAAGAAGATCACAGTTAAATGCCTATGCTGATCAGCATAGAAATGACTTTAAAAACGCATTGAGCGTTACAAACATTTACCATTGGGTATTATCGCTTACTTGTATTTACTCGGTTATATGATTTTTAATTTTACCTTGTGCTCCCGCTCCATGTTATAGTATATGTCTATGTCTGTTGACATAGTGGCAAAGTGAACTTGTTACACGTACAATCCTTGTTAGAAATTTAATATACTTATATAAAGATATGTATTTTTTACAAAATAACGAAATTTTTTCTAAAATAAACAAGAAGATAAATTTATATTGTTAAATAATAATATAGACAGGCGAATGTGAAAATGTACATTAAAACAGTTTGTATATATACATATATATTTACAAGTTAAACGATTATTATTGTATTTTTCTTAGCATATATTTCGGTTTGTTTTTTCTACTTTTTACAGACATTAACTTAAACGTGGTTTTTCTGCGCTCAATTAAGTCTGTATTGTACGTGTTTACTTTCTAAAGCACCTTATACAAAAAACTTTCAAATTGTATATAATTTACAATTCACCAACAATGCATCTGTATATAAATCATAAATAAAGTGCCATTCATTCTTGAAATGAAACTTTAAATTCTGACTATTACTTATTTAACAGCAACCTTATGATCAATTATTTTAAAAAGTGCTACTTCTATGTGAAAATTATGAAAATTTAAAAGCCTAGTATGGGTAATCTTTATTTAATAGATTTACCCATCTTTAGGATCTACTTAATAGTAGTTGTTTCGTTATAGTAATCAGAGTTCTTTAAGTCATATTATTTGAAGAAGATAAATTATTTGAATTCGTACTTTAATATGAACTATAGATATAGAAAACTAATTTTTAAAACAAAACGGCAATTTATAGAGATAAAAAGGAATCAAAGGTAGTTGTGAAATTAGAACAGGAAGTGTAGAAAAATTCTTCTGTTTTGAACAATTAGAATGGATTGTCCGATTAGGGCGAAACGAATTCTTTAAACCAAAAGATATTTTTTGTTTTTAATTTTTATGATATATGTAAAATGATTACCTACTTATTTCATTTATATTATTTATGGTCACTTAAGTGATACTTTGAATATGCGAACTTTGAAATACAAAATTAATATTTATTCCTAAGGTTGATTGTATGCTTCTCGTGCATGGATATTGAGATACTTTTGGGAAAGATGTAAGGTACTGGACACAGAAAATAACTTATTATTTAAAAGATACTAAATTTGAGATCTTTCACGAAAAACGTAGAAAATAATTTTCGATGAAGTTATCGTAGAGGTGCCAGATATGTTACAGGAACGGTCAAATAACATAGAGATGAATATTCACACTGTAAATTTCAAGTGCGTAAAAGTAATAAATTTTATCACAAATTTTACACACTGGGATGCGCGCTACTTATATCAACGTAACACGAACATATGGCCTATCACGTTAAGTTTGTGACAATTAAACGTGACACTTTTACACAATTATACCTAATTTACAGTACATTGGCAGTCTTTAATTGACTGCATGTTCTAATAATAAACCTCCTATTTCATGAAAACAATCACTTTAATACTTCACTTATAGATTGCAACTTCAACACTAAACCAGCAATGCTGAAATGTGTCTAGGATGAAATGTGGTATATCTAGATTATTTTTTTAAACCAATAATGCTGCATAAATAATTGTTTTATCAAATTTTGCATAAATCTGATGGTAATAAAAAACTTTATTAGTGTTTCCCTCAATACAATATTTTTAATTACACAACAGGTTCCTTACATTTGAATTTTTATTTCGATACTCAAAATTTTCTTGAACAATCGGAGAGTTTATTTTTATCATAATTGCCCGCATTAAAATTCACTGTACTTTATTTTTTCATTAAATTTTAATGCTAAAAGTGATGAAATAGTTTTGAAAAATACTTCTATAAATGTTACATTACTTAATCTTTGTATGAGAATTTTAAATATTTGCATTGCAGTAGGTATTCATTCACAACTCCAGTTTTATCAAATAAGAATTCAGATATAAGGAGATGACTGGTGAGTGTTTTATTAAGTATATTACACCCAAGTTTGCCTCAAATAAATAATATTTGTTGATACATTATATTTTTAGTTAAGTACATTTAATGACAATGTATTTCAGTTCATAATAATATATATTTGGTAAAAATAAAAAGTATAATGACTGCATGTATACACTAGCCTTAAAGAAATCAATTTCATAGAAAAAAGTTAACAATGATATTTGGTTATGATAAATCTTTATTATCACTTGATGACTAGATAATATAAAGATCCGTAATAACTGATTTCGGTCATGACACGAATAGCGCATTTTATTAACCGCAAATGATCGCATTCATTTACAAGACATTTTACGTAATTTGCAGTGAACATTTTGATTTACTGATTACATATTTTTTTTTTCATGGCTGTCCGCTCTGTCTTACATTCTCTCTTATTTCTTAAATAATTTTTTTCATTTACAAGTTTCAATTTTAATGGTTTCATATTCGCTTTTATGCATATTTCCCGTTCGCACATTAAATCGCATTGATTATAACTAGTTTTATGTTTTCTGTCATCTCTTACAATATTCAATGCGACTTGCTATTGTTGTATTATGTTTTGGTCATGATTTTATAATAATAACAGTAATAATGAAGAAATCATAAACGTGGAATCCTGCACTTTTTTAATAGTTTTCACAATTATTTTTTAAAACTGGCATAACATTTATCAGGCATAAAGAAATTGTAAAAAAATTCTTTATCGCACAAACGTAATAGTGTGTCGTTTTCAAAAATTTTCCAAGTATCCTTATGCAGTCAGTAATATACAATTATTACAACTATTACAACTTAATAATCACTGATAAAAGAACGGACGAAGAGTTGAAAACAGTGTGTTTCGTTGAAATCGCATCAAAAGATGTGGAGTATTAAGTCATGATCTGAATCTGTGCTTACACGGTTGGATTCTTCAATTCTCAAAGTTCAACAGCCATTTCGTGACGGTAAACTGTAAATTGAAGATATGTACAAGTAACGCTTGGGACCTCCTCGACAGAGAAAGACATCGCGTTATCAATAATAAAGGTTACAATTGTCAAATTTTCACGACACAACTTACGACAACGTATAAAATAAAAGCTGCTTGTCAGTTTTGATTACGAATGGAAAATTTCGATCGAGTAGCATTCAAAAAACTGAAAATCATCAGCAAGTCGAAAGTCGAAAAAAACAATAGCAGTAATAATCATCACAATGTCAGTAATACACAATGTGTAAATCTAATAGCAGTTGACGTCGACATCCGTGTGTTTATTACAATCGATAAGGAAAAGTAAAGGAGGAACTTGTACATAAATATATATCTATCTTAATCGTTATATATCAATGCGTTATAGTAATTAATAATTCTCAAATATATATCGGAAATCAGTAATTCTCGTGCCTATGCTGCAGTTTCATTTTGTTCTTTTGATTAGCGTGTCGATGATGCGTTACTTCGTGGCGCCACTCCGTAAAATCCTGGCGCGCTCGCGCACTTTTCCTTTTCGTATATCACTGGGATTGAACGATTAATCGAAACGCACGTGTAATTAGAATAGAATTATAATATGTGAGCTCGTGTGTGTGTGTGTGTGTAAATGTGTGTGTAATCGATGACAAAGACAGCGGAAGGGACGGCGTCAAAATTATCCGACTCTATACTCGACTCGTGAAATCTTTGTCCATTTTATATTCGCGACTCGTTTTATTTTTCATATTTTCTTCCTTTTTTTTGACGTGCTTTCTTTTCTTCAATATTTCATGCGGGAGAATTGACATTAATTGAGACTCATGATGAGCGCAAGCTATTGCGAAGGTATAGCTTAGCGATGACACGTGGGCTGCTTCTTTTCTTTTCCTTTTTTTTTTTCATATATATCAATTCGGTGAGTAAGCGCGCACTCGGGATTATTACCATATTGTTTCGGAATATATCTGTTTGTATATTTATTTACAGCGAGAAGAAGTGAGCGGTTCATTAGCGCGAAAAAATTGTTTCACCGTTATATTATATTATTCTCCGGTGCGCGTCGGGGACTTGGAAAAAATATCTTTCGTTTTCTTTTGCTTTTTTTTCTTCTTTGCTTTCGTTTCTTGTTCTTGTTGCGTGTGGACACTCGAAGGTACGACAGTCAAAAGTGCGCTATTAATTATTCTTTCAGTACTACGTTTCGAAAACTATATATCTATATATATATATATATAAATACATATAGATATATATATTTTTGTACATATATGTATATATATGTATATATATTTGTATAATATACATTTTAATTAAATTATACACAAAGAATCTTTCGTCGACTATATATCCTATTTTACGGCGAATTTGCGAATTCGTTCGTCCTTCGCGTTCTCTTCTACGTTCCTTCTATATATTATATAATCGCAATATGTACAGGTAATTAAATTACATAATTGTTTTTTTTTTTGTTAAACTAAAGGCACACGTGCCTTAGAAAAAGAAAAAGAGGGTATAACTACTATGAACAACGAGCAAAGTTTAATCTCTCGTACGCTTGGCATACGCACACACGCTCCTTGCACTCATTCATCACACAGACATCGCACAGACACACGCACACAGAGTTTTGCGCTATAAATAGTCAAGCGCATGGACCGAATCTTCGATGCTCGCGGTTTCGGGGGAAAAACGGCATAAATCATGAAGCTTACGAAGGAAATATTGTGAATTTAGATGAGCGAGTACTCGATTGTACATTTTTATATAAAAAATATAAGGTTAATGTATCGTCGAAAGAAGGTCAATTGAATAGAAGAAAATCCCAAGATACAGTTTTGCACCTATAGAGGACGTAGAGTTTCCCCCGAAAAGTCAGCTCGTAGCGCAATTGAACAACGCGTGCGTCCCCGTCCACTTAATACTTGGCCCACAAGCGGCCCGTAAGCTCCTGCAGCCGACTGGAGATGTCGACACAGCGGTCCAGCTTGGACGCCATCTCGCGCAGGACAGCCGCGTTGCTGGGCTATGTGGCGTAGTGCGGGTGGTGCTGCGGATGGTGTGGGTGCGGATGCGCGGGCGGCTCGCCTAGCCACGAGTCCGGCGAGGGTGGAAAGTCGGGGTAGCCGGCCGCGCCCCCGCCGCCTCCCCCACTACCGCCTCCACCCCCGCCGCCGCCGCCGCCGCCGCCACTACC
>UELV01097509.1:0-12026 GCA_900490015.1 Megastigmus stigmatizans | reverse complement strand
AGAGTAGCATTCGAAAAACTTTTGACATTTCAGCTCTTTTTATGAGCAATCTAAGAAGTCATCGGATCATATATATGCATCCGATGACATAATTGTGTTGTGGAAGCCCAACTATAAGTACTAAGGACAATATTTAATTTAATACAGGTGTCCCTTAAAAGGTATGCCCCCTATGGTCCTACCTAATTTTGTCTCAATACGGTGAACCGTAAGTGGTCCACAATCGCCTGCCATATTTTAACAGTATTTCACAATCAGGCTTGTCACATGTGGGCCGTATGAGGTTAGCCGTATAATGGTCAGCCGAATTTGGACCCAAAGCGAAATGCACATGAGGTCCACATGAGAAACAGCGTTACACACATCAGTGGGTCCAGATTTGGCAACACCCACGAGGGCCTTAAGTGTATCGAGGAAGGCCGGATATGGACCTACCGTGGACCGCAGTAGAATTTCTACTCGGGACATGCACTTAATGTTTTAATGTTTTTATGTTAAAATAAATAAGTATTTCTTTTCTTTTCTGTTCGATTTTTATCTGAGGTGATTGCCGACCCGTCGATCTCTCCGCATCTCCAGACCGAAGCATATATTTAATAATTAAGTATAATACTTGAGTAAATAATACTTTTATTTAATACTTTTATTGTACAGGATAATAGTCTTCTTTTTCTCTTTTTTCGTTATTATTTTACACTTACCTCTCATGTGTAAGTTCCTTTAATTATATGACGCAAAATTCTATTCGCAATGCAACTCGCTCGTCTATTATGTCCCTACAATATAAAACGGTATTTATGTAAAAAATATAAGTATTTTTTGCTTAAATATTATTAATACTTTCCAAACATGTTTAAGGTACTCTCTATAAGCAGTAGAGAGATTAAGCGAAAAATTGTTTTAAACATATTATAAGCGTATTAAAAGTATATAAAAAATTTTTTCTTTAATTTTTATTTAATTTTAATATCCTATTCTTTATTAATTTATTAAAATAAAACATTTTTGAAAATAATTTTTTTCTGTTCATTTCTATCGCTTCCTCCTGCTAAATGAACCCGTGAAAACCAGATTTTGCTTGCTTTGATAGTAAATATCTTTTGATTTTACACGATAACTTATAATAACTTTTATATTTCTGAAAAGCTGAGATATCAATCTATTAAAATCTAGTTTTTCACTAATGGCTTAGACCGCTATCTATTCAAAAATCTTTCACTTCCTACCTCTCGGAGAGCCTGTCGCATAAGGCTAATGTTAAATACCGTAGATACCTCAACTTTAATTTACAATATTTTTAATTTTTACACGATATCTCGCCTCAAAATTTATAAAATATATTCAGTAAATCCTCCTGAATATTTCTACGTAATTATTTTTTATGTCTTATTTCTTTTTCATTATTTCTGACTGTATAAAAATAACATAAATTTATTAATAATGTTAACATAATTATATTTAAATAAAAAATTGTCATTAAAATTTTTTTTCAACATATAAATAACATTTACCGTTAAATAATATCCTACAGCTTTATTAAGCTTTCTTAAACTCCTGTATCGCTCGATGTAGTTTACTTCTATACGCACACAGTAGCTTAAAGTATTAGCATATGTATATATATTTAGTTTGGATATAAGTATGCAACAAATGAACAAATGCAGAATAGTTTAGCGCTTTTTAGCTGCTGTGGCGGTGGCTGGCCTGCATATGATGTGCATATAAGTTGTGCATGTAAGGTATGAAGTTAGCCGATATAGTCATAGTGCGAAAGAGGTTAGCTATGGAGTTATGTTCCGTAAAAGTTTACGCGATTTGTTGTTTATGTTTATGTTTATGTTTACAAGATAAATTTTCCTAGCTTTCATTCAATACTTTACTAAATCTCCATTCAAGTTATGTGTACGAGGTAAATAAATAATTCTTTTACTCATTTCTAAAGCGAATTTCTTGTTCTTAAAAGAGGTTATGTTTTGTAATACTTACAAATGTTTTTGTTTGTTTTAGACATTATGAACACTCGTCGTGTTAATTCATCAACTCTACAACCTACCTTTTTTTCATCAATTATTTAACCCCTTGGTTGGTTATTAATAATATTTTCATTATAAAATTATTTTAACAGATGTAAAGTAAATGGATGAAATAGCTTGCATTATATATAGTTTGTTGTAACATAAAATATAGTTCAATTTTACATAATTTATTACATTCATTCTGGAACTGAATCGCTTTTTTATGTATTTAATTCACATTAAAGTAACCCTTTATACAATTTCATAAATAAATACAGAAAATGCATAAAATTTTATGAGGTTTAAAATACAAGAAGAACCAGAAAGTAACCATACGAGATGGTAATAGAGTATGAAAAATTTAAATTACCAGTAATTCAGGAACAAAACTTACATGTACAAAAGGAATGTTTAATCCATGAAAATATGGATAAAATACACAATAACGGTACAAAAAATGATAAAGAAGATGAAGAGATATCACCTAATGAGTATTTAGAAGAAGAAAAATGTAACAATGAACTGTTACAAGTTTCCAGCAATTCCAGCAGCTGGTACCCTAGTGATAATGAAGGAGAAAAGCTTGATTCAAGGCAAAGATGGAGTTTTGGTTCAGACATATCTATTGAAGCTGTTGAAAGTATTCAAAATCGTTTATGTTGCTCTCCGGTAGATGAATTTGATTCTACTGTGAGTAGCGAAAATGAAGACTTGATAGTGAATGGTACAGATGAAAGAGATGAAAGCGATGAGTCTTATAAAAATTATATTCAAGTATCTCCAGCGTGTTCACCAACATTTAAAAAAGTTGTATCCAGTAGTGACAATAAAAAACCAAGAAAAAATCATGATGTCGATACAGCTGATGATGAACTGATAGATTATTCTAAAAGATATACCACAGATAGTTCTACAATAATAGCTGAAAATAAACATATTAGTTCATCAGATATTCAGAGACAACGAAGAAATATAGTAGTAAATACAGTAACCAGACATGTGCCTGAAAAAAAATCAACATCGGTCAATAACAGATCAAAAGATCCTTTTGGAGATTATGCAGAGACAGATTTAGATCAACCAACTGATTACAGCTTACGTTATGCTGAAGAAGATACAGATGAAGAAGAGAAAGAGAATCCTCGATTTTATGTAAGTATATTGCTATTACAATACATAGGTAAATAAAGAAACTTAGCATAATCTTTTTCTTCATGATTACAGAGTTCCAATGAACAAGAGGATACTGTGAAAACTTATTATACTGAAGGAACACCATATCAAACACCTTCTAATTTTTCCACTGCTACATCCATGTCAGATCTCTTGTCTTTGGAGGATCCTAGAGAAAGAGACGAGGCAGCTTATAAGAGACAATTCTTAAAAGATCAAAAACAAGAGTTGCTTGAGAGATCTGGTAAAGCTGTAAAGGACTGTCGAAATCGAATAAGAAGAAAATGCTTCTCCGAAGATTTGAGAATTCCAGTTTTAGAAGAAAGTAGAGAACTAACTGACCAACAAACTTGTGAAAGAGAGTTACAAAAGCTTCATACTCCACCACAATCGCCAGCGGAACCATGCTATAAAGATAAGGGAAGTAAAGGTGTCAATTTTAACCTAGAAGAGAAAGATGCACAAGAAACACCATTGATGTTCTCTCGCAGTAGCTCTCTAGACTCTCTCAGTGAATTTGAGCAACACTCTCTTCCTGATGATCACAGCTCTGTAATAAGTGATTTTAGTCACAGAACTAGTGGAGCTGTCTCTCCTAGTGAATTGCCTGATTCACCAACTCAAAAAATATCTCCATGTTCTCATAGTTTGAAGCAGCAAAATTTCCATAGTAAACAGCAACAACAACAACAGCAAAAAATATCACTAGGGTACATTGACATAATAACTTTCAAATCATGCTTTTTTTAATTCAGAATTCCCTACAATAGATTTAAAATTCAAGCTTTCATATTACAATTACTATCAATCTTAATATTTTTCATTTTATTACATAGATCTGCCATCCAAAAACCAATCGTTCAGCGTCACCAATGTAATAACAAAATTAAGATTGTGGAAAGTCTTCCCCGAGGTCAGACACCAACTTACAAAAAGCAAACAGATCGAGGTAGCGTTTTCGAAGATGGTTTGGTTTCGTTCAAGGAAGAGTCCATACCCTCTAAAACACACTCGACAAGAGCTAGCAGTTTAAGTGCATTGACCATCGACGACGAAAACGCGGTAGAAGAGTGCGACAGTCGTGAGATCATAAACAAAATCGCAGCAATAAGAGTGAGAACTAGTGCAGCTGGTATGCACCAGGCTCCGATGCAAAATCAATACCACAATGACTCGTGTAATGAGTCGAATAAACTGGTTCGTCAATCTCGGCTCTATAATGTATTGAACAAGCATTCAAGTAAGAATTAGTGTATACTACTTTATAAAATGTTTACCTACAAAATTATTCATCAGTATTTAATGATAATTTTATATAGATTATAAGATCAATTATTTTGAGACTATAGTATTACTCATTTGAAATGTACTTGATCAATGATGCTTTCATGAATATTTAAGAACTTGAATACCTTTTTTAATATAGTGTACAATACTATTTACATTAAATATAAAAATTAAAAATATAGGACTTAAGTACCAATATCTACTTTAAGCTTTATTATTTTAAAGTAATATACATTTATTAACGTTTTTAGACTATCAAAGTAATTGTCTGCTGGTTTCACCTACGAAGGACGAAGTCCGATTTGTTAATGTTCAGGAAGGCAGCAATGGCTATATGGCTGCTTATGTAAACTCAGAAATGCAAAACAATAGGTACAGAGAGTCTGTGAAAGATTCATGGTACGAGGACGATCTTAAAACCGATCATCGAAACCTGTCGAACAAAGTTCTGTCAAGAAGTCCATCCAAACGCAATAACGAATACCCTTCCCCTCAAAAAAATGACGTAGACGAAATCATAGCTGCTGACACTATAAGAATCTACTGCACTGAAGACACGCCTACCTACGTTTCCCCTTTTGGCTCGCAATCGAATCTCTCCGCCTTGTCACTGTTAAGCATGTCCGACGGAAATCTCAGCTACTGCTCGAACTACCAGGAAGACGACCGGCCGAGATCCTATTACGAAGCGGAAAGGTCGAGCAGCCGAGCCGATGCCTACGGCACAGACACGAGCTCCGATTTCTCCGAGGACGACGACAAGTCCTACGACAGGAGAATAGACGTGTCGCCTTTCGATTCGCAAATGAATCTCGCTAACTTTTCTCTGCTGTGCATAGAGGAGGTGAGCGAAGAAGAAGATGAAGAAGAGGAGGTGAACAATGAGACTGACAAATCGGCCAGAGATGACTCCTGTGCCGAAGATGCGAATGACTATAAGCAGCTGTCCTATGAGAATTCCGATTATTCGGATGAAGAACGCAAAGTTCTTGAAGAGTGCATCAAGTCGGGAGTATCGAAAGTGACCCGACGAAGGAACGATACCGATGCCGATGAACATCAGCACTTATTCTAGAGTTAATCCGTTATGAGAACTGTGCTCTAATTGTAAAAAGAATACTGAATTTTACAATAAATAAATTTAATTTTTATATGTACCTTGTGACTCTTATTACACAACGAAAGATCCTACAAAAGTCAACAATTTCTATTTTTCAACAAAATTTAATATCAAACGCTAAAAATAATTTCGAAACTCAGTATTTTTACTATTAGTCGATTTGTTTCGGTATATTAAATTTAAACAAGTATATCCATTTACGTACCCAGCATGAAAATAACGTATATTAAAGAATAAAGCATTCTGAATGTTCGAGCTTAATTGCAATGTCATCCTCGTGCGCATTAATTCTATCGAATGACATCAAATCGTACATCATCGAATAAATCAAGCAAGCAAATTTTCGTGCTTTCGGAGCTGAACATTCAAACTTCCCTTTTAAATAATATCAACATACAATGTCAACAAAAAATGGTAATGAAAAAGGAGTTTCTGCAAATTCAGTCGTTTGAAAGAAACAAATGAAGTTTTAGCAATTGGATGGAATGATTTATTAAAGTTTATTTAAAGTTATAAAAAAATGACGCCAGTATACATACTTTTTAATTTGTATCTAACAAAGTCACTATATAATTTATTTTTAAACTATGTGTTGTGTGTATGTATATAGTTTATAAAAATAGTATAAAGTTTAGAATACAGATTTGTAAATGAACTGCTAAGAAATTATTATTCGCAATTGATTTCTTTTATACTACTAAAATGTTTTAAAAACTAGTATGAATTGCTTAGAAAATTTGAATACAAATAAAAATAGTGATACTTTTTTTTTAAAAGTATAGAATGAAATTAAATTTGTTTAGTTGTGTTAGAAAAATATTCATTTGTCTTAAAACTATCTTATAAAAAAATTAATTAAATTTTCATGAATAAATGTTCTACGAAATATTGCTTAAGTAACTAAAACTACAGAGTTAAGAAAATACCAAAAACATTTATAAATTAAACCATTTTCAACAATGACTGGATAAAACAATTGCAATATTTTAAAAAAGGCCTACATATTTTAGATAAGTAATATTCACATTACTCAGTACATGCTATAAATGTACATACCTGATATGTTATAAATCTCAACACACGTATTTTTATATAAATATTTTTTATTGGCATAATGTCCTATGTATAAACGTTTTAGGTATGTACAGTATTTGGTAAAATATCATTGGTAATATGCAATGTAATCAAAAGTTAGTTCTAGCAAAAAATAAACAATTATCAAATCACCGGATCGCCTGTCTCTGACGTCGAATACTTATCTCATTTCATTAGGTTACATGCGCTCGTCAATTTTTATAATTACAATTATTTAAAGAATTGGACATATATACAATAAAAATTTGACTGCCTTTTCTTTATCACAAAAGCAACTGGTTGCTATTGAAAAATTTTAATTAACCCTTAGCTACTGAAATAACAACAAAATTCACGAAATTAAAGTTATGAAACTTATAAAACTTACATAAACTTAAGTAATAACATACAAAATATTATGTTTGAATGTTTGCAAAATGTTTGCTATGAATATTTGCAAAAAATTATACTTTACTCGATATCTACTTTCGTATTTAAGGGTAGATTGCGTGAACATGTTTTTTTTTTATTAAATCTACTTAAATTTAAATTTATATTTATATTATAAGAAACTACAAAAATATTTTTTCCCAAATCCTTCCAGAGTATATATTTTATTGACTTAGGTCTATTCATATTCTAAAATGTAGGCTCTATTTAAATATGTAATGGTATCAAAATATTAATTAGATAACTTTAATACTCACAAAGCCTATTAATTTATTTTAATGCAAATGCTATATATGTTTTCTCTGACGAATTGACCGATTTACTTAAAATTGAATCTTTTATTTTTAAGAAATAAAGAATACAGCATTTTACTAATCAAGTAACCTGGGTACTACCCTGAGTAAGCAGACGCATTCTCGTAAATCGCCAAGAATACACTTCTGCTTAATGAAATTGTTAATTTTTAAATACAATAAGAAAATGTAAAGAACTGCAATATCTAGGTATAAAACTCTGAAATTCCTTTCATTGATTTATACAAATATTCGTCAATTATCTGAACTATCAATTTCGATTTAAATTTTTTACAAGCATACTTATTTTAGAAGAAATAGCTTTAAGTAAAAGAAGTCTTTTAAAATTTATAATTATAAAAATTAAAGTTTATTAATTTTCTTTTCTACCTTCAAAATTACATTACAACCTACCCTTAATATTACTTCTCACTGATTATCGAATGATTTTATTACCCAATGAAAATTATCCTTATATATCTATTAAAATAATCTGTTTAATATAAATTCTCTGGTTAATAAGGAGAATCTCATTGAAAATCACATATATTGCGGATCAACATATCTCACAATTCGCAAAATGTCATATAAAATCTGACAGAGCTAAGGGTTTTAGAATTATGAAAATAAAATTAAATAATAAAATAATAAACTATTGCGCGAGGAAATAGCACCTCGGCTTGCTTCATTGTCTTTTTTAACAATACTTGGCCATTCGGCGTATACGTAAAAAGAGCAATGGTTACGTATTTATCGCATTGCTACTACTCGGCGTTTCAGGACTCACGTCGATGCAATCACTGGAACTGGAAGCTTGTCCTGCTTCAGCCACGTGGTAACCAGAAAAAGATGCAGCTGGAGCGCTTTTCACTGCGGCTGCCATGGCGTCTGGGAGTAAGGATGTTCTCTCGTTCGCACTACTCCAGGCTTGCTGATAAGCGCTGCGTCCACGGATTCGACGACTCAAGGACGAGCCGACAACACCCAGATGTTCCTTTATATCGTTATGTACATCGGAAACATCCCACATTTGTCTGTAATAAATCATTTTAGATTTACGAGAATTTTAGTTTTGATTTTATACATATGCATAAAAATGTATTTTTATGTGTTTCTATTAAAACAATAAATAAAAAAAGTAAAAATTATATTTTAAATAATATAAATTAATATACAATATAAAAAAATGCATATTACCTAAATGCATCCCACCATGCTTGGCTCTGGGCCATATTAACAAAAGGTTTATAACTAAAGCTATAGTGATGCGCTACGGCAGCAAGGAACATTTCTATACAAATTAAGAAATCTTGCAGTTTGGACGATATGTGTCTGATGTCAGCTGTTTTATTAGTATCAAAGATACTTGATATGACGTCAAAGTACACAAGTATGGCTATTAGTACTCCTTGGCTGAAAAATGATGATATAAGTTTTATAATTTGTGGTGTATATTTTCATTTATATACATCTCAATAATTTCATTAATAAACTAAACCACTAAGAATTTGTGTAAAATGGAAAATAAAACAAAAATTCGATCAAAATATGATACATTAAAAATTTCTTACAAAAATGAGAAGAAAACTACAGCCTTGATACACAAAAATTTTCCTACAGGTTTCATAGGCTTAAGTGTTTCTGCATTGGCACGATAAAAAAGGACCAAGCAGTACATCGCCACGAATTGAGACAGATTGTTAAAAGCAATCATATAAGGAAATGCTACATCTCCTCTGAATTCTCCTTCTCCATATACATCATTCAGTTCACAAATACTGAAATAAAAAATATTATAAAATAAATGTAATTGAAAAATGAAATAAAAATCTAGAAAATGAACTATTTACAATGAAACTAAAGTTGATATAGGCCGCACAACAGTATATTGTAAAATTCCATGTTTGCACATGTGTACAAATTCACGACCCATTTCCCAGTCAGGAAGGCAACACAGTGGAAACATGTGATGAACTTGAGGGCCAATTTCCAATCTGTGTTCTAATTGGTAGTCAGCGTTAAGGTAGGCAAACAAATACATCATAAAATTATAAATGACATAAGCTTCATAACATTCCCTAATACTGTCAACATATATGCTGACTTCTGGATAAACTAGACCAAGCCACTAAAATAAGAAAGAAAATATTTCATTGTTGTAATGAAATAGCATAATAAAAAAATGTTTAGTATATAGTTAATCATTTACCGCATTAACTGCATAAATAGGTACCATCCATAATATTCTGTAAAAATAAAAATTATTAGCATAGTTTTCAATCTTATTTATGTAGTATTTTTATCTTTTAAATTAATGTAAATAAAAATAATTACCGTATTATATATTTTTGTAGTCTTGGTTGTGTATAATATATCATGTGTTGAACAATTTCATAAAAAGCGATAGGAAGGGCCAGAAGAACAAACGCTCCTCCAACCAAAGCACCTTGATCTTGCTTCTTGAAGCCATTTTTTATGGAATTAGCTAACAAAATTGGTACAAGTATAACGATGAGAAGTGCATAAAGGCATGTCAAGACTGGTAATATCCAAAGACGCCATTGTCGACAGAAAGCAGCCATTGTAGTTTGGAAATATCCAAAAATGTCACATTATCATTTTTTTATCGATGTTTTTGCTATGCTAAAATACATAAAATGAATGCAAATTAATAAATAAAAATTAACTAAAAATTAACTATTTTAATACTATAAATAGAAACAGAAAATTTATTTTTTCTTTACATCTTCATCAATAGATTATAAATAAAATATTTAAGTTTTATAATAAATACTTGTTTATCTTAAAATACTTGATTTTATGCTTCTATATTTACACTGAATATTGAAGAAATCAATTGATCAGCACAAGGTCAAATGTAATTCAATTATCATAAGTATACAGTAAAGATTTAATGATGTTTTTTTATAAATAGTTTATTATTAGGTATTACTGATCTTAAGTAATAAGGTCAAGAAATTCTAGAATATTTTTTGTAATATTTACAAAATGAAAAGAAACATATTTTATTAGTATAATTTTATATTCCTTTCACAATTTCATTTTATTTTTAAGATTGAAAAATATGACTATACAATAGCTGATGTAACCAAATTTCAATTAGAATCTGCCAAATCATATACCATCAATAAAAGAAAACTTTAATTACACGTTATCAAAGTAGCCACTAAGATAAAAAAGATCTGTAAAGATTTGTAAAGAAAATAATTTATTGCGTTAGTATTGAGTGAAATACACGCACGTTATTCCGTATTTCAAATAATTTCTAAAGTGTATAAGGTGAAAATTCAAGTACAGTGAGACGAAACGCAATAAAATAGATGAAAAATGCGAAAGGAAATATTAGAATATCTTACACAACACAACCACTTAAGTCTGCTATACATTTCTAACCTGCAGTATTAGAATGCAATTACGCACTTGACTGACCAGAAAGAATCTAAAGTTAAAAATTAGTCTTAAAACTTTCGAAAAAAAAAATCATACACAGTCACGAGTTTGTATGAACGCCTCCAAACTCAGTTGTCACGTTATTATACAAATTCGACATCTCGAGTGTCGAATCAAACGATGACGAATAATATCTAAACAGATGTATGTATATATATATATATATATATATACGATAAAAAAACAAAGACAGACGTACACTACTCTTTCTCTTTATATATATATATATACGATTTCTGATAGCAGTCTACATGTTGCGGGATCCAGTGACGAGTGACTATATATACGCATCGAATGCACATATACGAATCAGCTGACGCGCGATGACACAAGTCCAAATTCTATTGCAAAAATCAGCAAACGCAGACGCTCTCGTATATACATGTTCGACCTTTAAAAATATCTTACCCTTAGCTCCGTTTGATCTTTTTTTCTAATTATCCGCCAAAATGTGTCTTATCGGAGCATTAAAATCCTGCTGCTGTGACACGTTCCTCGTCATATCGGCCGATAATTTACAACTGTTGCCGGTACGGATAGGCCAAAACGTCACTTGGCAAACAACAACAATGAATCGCCGAGTTTGCGCCACTCCAACTTTACTCGCTTGCACTTACTGCTCCCGTTGCCGATGTACTCACGCGTACTTTCCACGAGCGAATCTCTAGCCTGCCTAACTCCAAGACCGAGATGCCGTACGAGTTCGGCTATTTGTTGGGGAGACAGAAGGACTAGGCTAGGTTCTATGTTACCAGGTGTCTAGTGCTTTGAATTGTAATATAGGTAATACTGTACTATATATGTATATATACACAAATAGAGGCGAATTTTTTACGAAGAGTGGCGGATACACCGTATAAAGTAGCCAAGGCTGCCAATTTTATGAAAGACAAAACCCGAAATGAATTCGCAATTTTATTTGTGACAAAAATATGAATACCTATAGGGGAGAACGGGGCATGCCTGGCTGGCAGGGTCACTTTGGTAGTCAAAATTTTATTATTTAATAAAAATATTTTTGAATTTTTATTTTTATTACTAGATCTTTTGTCAACAACGCTTCTTTTTATGCATTTAAACTTATAGAAATAAAATATTTTTTTAATATAAATTGAGGTTGAAATTTAGAGGTCCGTCTTGCCG
>UELV01097508.1:0-15363 GCA_900490015.1 Megastigmus stigmatizans | reverse complement strand
TATATATATATATATGTTCATCTTAAAATTCTTCTGAAATTGATGTCCGATCATGTATTTGTTCCTATGTGGTATAAAAAAAAATTTCAAATTCGATAGCCAAAAAATGCGTGCGAAAAAACAGGACTTTTTACAATCATTCTTTGGTTTTGTAAATTTCTATAATTTTGAGTAATGGGCTTTCGATCATCTTTATAGTTAAGTCCAAAATTATAAATTTCTTAACAGATTTTTCTGGTGGAAGGTTGCTATCAAGCCATGAAAGCGAATCGTTTTATGCACACGAGTTGCAAACCCGTTTAAACGAAATGATTCTTCATTTAAATTTATCAAAAAAACAACAGATGTATCCCGATACGAGAAAAATTGTCCATTTTGGAAAAACTAAAAATTTGACCGATAACTTACCTGCTTACGCAGCAGGAGAGGTTTATTACTTTATAAAAGCAGTACGTTTCAGTCATTTTAACAACTAAAATATATTTTACATAGGTACACTGATTATTTTTAGATTTAAAAGTCTACAATCTTATTTTTAGATGGAAAAAGCAAGTAAAAATATTCTTTTTCAATCGTATAGAAATCAAGTCACCATCGAACATTTGTCGCACGTTAGCGTTGAAGATATATTATGTCGATTAGCATGTTTTCCCGAATCTCGCGCCATATGCCACAATTTGGTTTATGTCACTTGTGGTTAGAATATATATATATATATATATATAATATTTAATCGTTATTTCGCCCATATTTCTGGAAACACAATTTGATTTATCGAATTTATTATATTAAAAGGAATGACGGATTTGAATAATATCTCTGCACTTTGGTATTTTGTAATGTTAAATGGAGCTGGTGGATTTCTTCGAAGATTAAGAGTAGGTCTGGGAGATTCCAATAGATATTTTATTGAAGTAAGAAACATTATAAGTATATTGCGTGAAAACTTGTACATGAACTAAAAAGTTAAGTTTTAACTTTTTGAAACGAGACAATAGTCTCAACACCTATCGCTTTCCGCATTTGTATAATTAATTCATATTTATATTTTTATGCCGGTAACAGACAAAACATGATTTTTTATTCAAATCATTCTGCGAATTGTATTATTAGACCTTCCAAATTTGAAAAAAGAACGAAACTCAATTTTCACACTAGACTGTATTTCAGGGTGGAGCGATAAAAGTAGCAAAATCATTAACGCATAAATTAAAAAAAAACACTGCAATTCAATACCATGAAGCAGTAAATAAAATTCAATATAATGATGATCGAGCACACGTTTGGACAGACAAAGGGCAACATTACAAGTATATTAAATTTATATTATTAGTATATGATTTTATTTGTTTTGAATTTTGCCACAGTTTTTCAAAGGTGTGCATTTGCTGATTTAAAAAAAAAATACATTGAAATTGTAAAAGTTTAATTTCTTAGTTTTGGAGTTACCACCCAAACAGTGATATCTGATGTGGTCGACATACTTACCCAGCAATTTTGGCATAAACTGTTACCTATATCAATATTAATTTTAGGCTCGAATTTATAGCACCTGTGTGATTTTTTATAATAAAGACAAGGACAACTGCGACTAAAGATGGAGATTCCTCTATAAATTCGAGCCTTTTTTATCTAATATATAAAGCAGGTGTCATATCTCTATATAGATATCACAAATTAAGATTAAAGAAAATCTTGATAAGAAGTCAGGTGTAAACGAGGAAAATTGAATATATCAGCTCGTTATTTTAAAAATATATCAACTAATATTACTATAATATAATTCATTTTCTAGCTTATATTATGTCTATATTTTACTATTTTTCTATGTATATTTAAATTTAAAAAAAATTTAATATCACTTTCAATAGAACGATAATTCTGTATTTTTAAAAATTAATATCTTTACTTATAATAGGTGCAATTATGTAATTATTGCAGTCCCTCCAATTCAAATATCTAAAATTATGATCGAACCACCATTGCCCACGCATTTACAGAACATCTACGCTTCATTTAACCAAGGAAAAAATGTTTTTTTTAATCTCCTATGCACACGGTCACTCGAGCATGAGAATTTGACAAAAAATGTAATAGCCATTGAAAATAAGAAATTAAGTCTTCAATCAGCTTATGATGCATCTTGTGTTGGCGAGGATGCGCTACACATTTCTGGATATTTATCAAAGTCAATTCATAGCTCAAACGGGAGAGATAAACTTATTGCTCTTATGAACCACTGCTTTAATGATTCTATTTTAACACTCGACGAATTTACGGAGACGAAAATGACAGAGATTTTTGGTGCTCCAATGAGTGTTCCAAAACCTGTATATTTGAGAAAGCGATTTGATTTATTGTCGGAAATAAGCGGAAGGTTTATTTTTTCACATACAGTTTACAAACTCTTCTAAATTACTAAAAATAATAAAATATGGACTATGTTTTAAGGATATTTTTTTCTGCGAGCGAGTACGCGATTCATTGGCCAGGCACTATTGATGGAGCTATTGAGGCTGGGGAATTGTCTGCTTATGCCATTCTACAACATATTAGACCTCAATCAATGCATCGCTTCGAATGGATATTATACGAGTTAGCAGCTACAATTTTAAATATGTTCAATATAAAATAGGGAGAAAAGGGGTTATTATGAACATTGAGCATTATAATTCCCTGCGATTTACTTATGTGTATCAGAATTATAAAATTCTATTCTATATGATTACAAAATAAGTTTTTAAAATAAGTGATAGATCTTGAAAGTTCCATGACAATTCAAAAGATTTTTTTAATTGACAACTAAAAATAGACCTGTAAAAAGTGTAGATAAAAATATATATTTATACCATTGTAATGATTTTTAAATTAGACCAAAGAGACATTCTTTTCATCCATATGAATTTGATCCTGGCATGATGTTGATACACCAATTTTGTTTTTATCTCAACTTGATCGTCTCGTTATCGTTTCTGCGAGTTGCTTACCTTTCATTTAAGCTCTCGTAGTATAAAAAAAAAAATCAGTCGAGATACAATTGATTATTGCGTCCGTTAAACTGGTCAAGAAGAAGTGCAAAATCAAAGTCGTGCAAAGAAATACATTATAAAGTTATGTAATGGAGTTTTCAAAAATACCCAATTTCGCAGTGGAAAAAAGCAATATAGAATTCACTGGAGTGAGTATTACAAATTTAACTTCTGTTACGATTTTTCCCAAAAATTTCATTTTATTGTATAAGTACAACACATTGAATAAAAATTTGTTTTGCTCTATACAATGCAATAATACATGACTGTAAAAATGTCTACATCACATATATTTACAATTTCTTTATCTCAAAGTAAATAGTCGTTATTAACAGAATTAAAAAGATTTCTATGTGCTTTTAATTATTAATAAAATAAGTTACTACTTATACTATTACAAATTTGCGCTAATGTTTCTTAGAAACTTACAAATATAAATAATATTAATAGTTTTTTATATTATTATTCTGTTTCATAGTTCTGGGACTGGTTCGTGGCATACAATGATTTTTACACTCTGTTGCGAGCACAACCTAGTTATATTTATTTACAACTCTTAGTTCTGATCGGAAGTGCCATTACATTTTATCATGGTAGTTATAAATTTTACGAACATTTTGATAAACTATTCAAACTCACATATTTTTATCATGCAGATATATAATTAATTTGAAGTGAAAGTAAAGAAAAGAATTGATACAGCTCATTTTTAAATCTGACAATGTAAGATAAATTTTACTTTTGTTCAGAGTTTTAAAAAGTAAATAAAAGAATTTGGAATTCAAAAATCTTAAATAATACGAATTCAGATAATTCTGAAAATATTGCCTATTTTTCTTTGTAAAATATCTTATTTAAGAAATATAATTTACAACTAATAAAATATCATACAATCTTTAGATATTACCCAATTTAATATTTCTTTTTCAACCCCTTGAAAATATTAAGATATAAGTACATATAATCTACATCTTTAAAAAAAGTAAATTATAGTAGATATATAACTCAAATATATAATTTACAATAAATATTGAGTACTTAATTAAATTCTCAAATTATTTAATTTTTATTTGAATGTTCATTAAATATGTAGATTACAATATCTATTAATTTATTTTAATTGTCAATGGAAATCAAAAAGCTTGTCAATAAATTACATGTTGTAAAATTAAATGTATAATGATTTTTAAATAACATTTATATTTCTTTTACGTCTCCATAAAAAAAATACCTAAAAGGTTTATCTAACATATTCACCTGAAATCCAGATAAACCTAGGTAAAAATGAACCTAAACACAACTGAAATTTTTCTTTCACGTTTTAAATTTTTTTTTCGGCCAATCCCAGATAAATTTTAGATAAATGGTTCAGATGTAATTATTTAACAGGGTTAATCTTGAAAGTTGAATTACAATTTCAGCATTCATAAATGGAGGCCGATTTCTGCATTTGTGGATTGGAATTATTTTACATGGTTTATTCATAGAAACCATTTCTTACAATCTGCCAGATATTGATAATTTTTGGCATTCTCAGACTCCGATTATTTTCCTTGGCGGACGCTTACCATTGCATATTATAGTGATTTGTAAGCTAGCCTCTTTTTGTAATTTACTTTAGACTTTTTTATATTTAAAATCACTTATGTATTTAATTTTTTTACAGACGCTGTTTTTCTTTATACTGCAACAATTTCAGTTGATAAATTAAAATTGCCAAGATGGAGTGAACCTTTTGCTGTGGGACTTGTAACAGTGTTAATTGATTATCCTTATGACATAATAGGAATAAGATTTATGCAGTGGACTTGGCATGACACTGATCCTAATATTTCAGATAAACATTATCATGTACCATGGAATTCCTTTTACTTTCATGCGACCTTTGCTGCAAGTTTTAATTTTTGGTTTCATTTCACTCGAAGAGTTGCATTCAGAAATAACAAAAAATGGACTTCTAGTGGATCGTAATACTAACTTTACTTTATTAGTACTACTACTTAAAAACAATTAATATAAATATTTATTTTAAAAGAGAAATAATTTTTATTAAATTAGTACAAAATTTAGGAATTGATGCTTTTCCTCTATATGTAATATTCTTTCACAGCTTTTTGGCGGAATTAGGATGCACTATGTTAGCAGCACTTTTAGGAATGCCTGGTGGTGTTCTGTTATTTATTCCACTTTATCATCCATTGCATGATGTTTATAAAATTCACTCAGAAGTTACCTGTTTTTTAATTTTTGCAATATTCTTAAGCATCATATGGCTAAGTTTTCCAAGGACCTTAGAGGCAGTTACAAATAGTATAAATAAAACTACGAATATCGTAATGTTTCTATACATACTCTTCTACTACTTGTTTTTCATTGGTAAGTCTTGAAACTCTCAATTATTTACAAATCTATTACATACCTACAAATATTGGATTTTAGGTATAGCAGTATTTATTGATCCTGCTAGTGAAGTGTCTATTGGATGGCATGAACCGATTGGTCCATGTAATGAAAAAAGTGTAATGAAAACTGCATTAGGACACACATTACACAAAAGAAAATATTTATGCATAACAGATAATGATGAAACCTATTTCAATTGGAATTGTTTACCAAATGGTAAACCTCCCAAGGACGGAGCAAGATGGTATACAATATGTGGAACTGCCTTTACTAATCAAGTTGAATATATAGTTATTTTGACAGCGATTGCAGTTTTTGGTGTTAGTTTTTTCTTAAAAACATTGTGTCATAACGATAAATTAAAATATCACAATGAAGAATCAGTGAAACATAAAGATAAAGTTAAATTTAATTAAATAATGAAAACAATAAAAAATAAACAGAAAATTCAACCACACTATAAACTGATTCATTAATTAAATAAAATAAGAAAGGTATACTTTTGTAAACTATGATTCAATACTATTTAAGACTCAGTAATGTTTTTATCTCTGTCAATGTCTGGTCAGAAATCTGATAGGTCTAGACTGAAAAATGCTATTGTGTATTTTTATGCAGATTTTAAAATAGATATCATAAGAAACCTTTACGGTTTTAGTTACATTTTCCAATTGTCGTCTGATTGCATTTCTGAATCTCAATTTCTTACCTTATTTAAAACAATGAAATGAATTTAATTAAATGAATTAATTCATTCAATTAACAAGTTTGTTTGGAATGTTAATATCACTACAATGGAAATACCAATCATTAGAGTAGCAATTATCCACATCCATTTATAGGAACTACTATTATCATCTGATTGCTCTTTATTATGATGACGATCCTTTCCTCTTCTTTTAGGTTTGAATTTCTTTTCAAACATTTCAATTTCTTTCTGATTTTTAAGTTCTTCTTCTTTTCTCTTCTTTTCTTCTTCAATTTGTCTAACTCTGTCTAACTCCTCTTTCTTTTTCTGACATATATCATCACACAGCACACTCGCTCTTCCAGCACGAACTAAGATACATGAAAAATCTTTTTTTATTCGTTTGCATTTACATAACACTTTTACCTTCTTATTACAAGATTCAACTTTTTGACATGCTCCAGCATGACAATTATCGATGCAGCGATGACCACAGGGGTACTGAAACAAAAATTTCGATTAACGTGAATCTATATCTACTATATTTAAGATATGAAAAAAATGATTTATGTGATACAAATAATAATATTTATGCAATTCTGTGTGTAAAGTTCGTGTATGAAGTAACATTTTCTGTTTGTAAAGTCTTACTTTTTTGCACTCGTGTACTTTGACTATATACTGTATGCACTGACTTGCATAAAATATTGTTCAGTATTCTGATTAGTAAACTGTTTGTAAAGGGAACTAAAAAAGTTCACTTTACACTTTTGTAGTTTCATTTAACTGTTATTAAATGAAAAAATTTTGTTAATTAACACAAACTTAAATGGAATAGTACAACTTACATTTCGAGGACATTGGTTTCCACATTGTAAAATTTCATTGCGCTTCTCAGCAGTGGCAGAGGTCAATTCAGCACAACGTATATAAAGTGTATTAATACTACAGTGACAAGGAACTTTTACAAGCTGTTTACACGGTGCACATGGAGCAGGGTGACATGATTTTGGACAGACATGTGTACATCCTTTAGGCCTTGCAAAGATGCATGGTTTTTCACAGTCCATACACTTATTTTCATCGGTATTATCATTTGGCGATTGTAATTTATGACAAGGATTTTCACAAGTATGATTTGTGCAAGATAATAATTGACCACATTCTCTAAGGCAAGAGTTAGAAATAGCTTTATGACAAGGCCATGGAAGAGTTTCATGTCCACCAAGACATGTAACCATAACAGAAACTTCACAAGGAGGACAGGGAAAAGTCTTGTACTCCCATCTTTCTTTTTGATTGTCCCATGGTCCAGTAGGTTTAGTAACTCCATTTGGTTTTATTTTTGTCCAAACTTTAGTGTGGCAGAGAGCTGGGCAGGTATGACCACATCTTTTATGGGTTAAACCACAAATCTTACGACATGGTGGACAAGCACCTTGATGACATTTGTGTGACTCTCTTTTAGGGTGATGACAGATTGGTGGAATCTTACACATTTTATTACAGTGTGGAGGTTTAATTTTCTTGACTGTCCCGCAAGGAACAGTAATTTTACTATTACCACAACGACATTGAATTACAATAGTGCGAGGACATGGATAACAAGGTCCACTGTGACAAGGAGCAGAACATTTGTGCTTACGACAGTTCAATGTATTATCACACACCTTCTCACAAATATTAAAATTGTTTCTTATCAAACAATCACAACACTTTTTATTACATAAATGTCTACCACAGAGCCTCATCTGTGAACATTTTTTATTACAGTGAAATTCTTTGATACAAGCAATTTCTTTACTGAAACTACCACAACGGCAAGCTTTTGTTACAACTTCTAGACATTGCCCACAGCGCTCTGCATGACATCTCATGTTGCAGTTATGAGCCCCACAATCTAATAATTTTCCACAAGTATCTCCACATGTTGGAACTTGTTGCTGAGTGCAAGATATTGAATACTTTTTTTTACTACATGGACAAGTTCTATTTCGTTCTAGCGGACATGTAGAGCAATCTCCTGGTTTGTGACAAAAGTCTTCACAAACATGAACATTACAAGAAAAGCGCCTCCCACATACTTTATCACAATGCCAAAAAGATTCATTACATTTTCTCAATTCAGATTTATGCTTACAATTACAGGCAGTAAGCACTTTTTCTGAACAAGGTGGACATGGACCCGAATGACATTGCTTTGTACACTTATGTTCACAAGTTTTGTACCTTTTATTACAAATTTCCCCACAACTCCATTCTTTAGCATTACACCTCTGAGGACAAGGTGCTTGTTTTCCACAGAAACATGCAGTTGATACCATTTTTGGACATGGCGGACAGGGACCTGGATGACATAGAAGTGTGCATTTGTGACCACATTTTGGTTGCAATAACTTTCCGCACATATCTCCACAAGAATGTGGAATCAACCAAGGCTGATAGGATGGATCATCAGTTTTTCCACAAAAGCATACATATTTTCTTGGTATTTGATCTTCTCGGTATTCTGCTCTACATTTTGGACTATAAAAGAAAAATCAAATTAATTTTTGTTACATACTTGAAGTATAAGAATTCCAAGAAAATATTTTAATTATAAAGAAAGTATGGATGAACATTTTTTGAAAACTATTATACATATATGTTATAGAAACATACCATCCCCATAACGGTGTGATTCCTTTCTCATGTTTGTAGCTTAAACTGTCTCTCACCCAATGTTGAATACAAGGCAAATGCATAAAAGTGTAGCACTCCATACAGTTCCAAATCTATTATAATCAAAATCGCAGTGTAAGTAAATAATTTTGCTTGTTTTAATTATTTTTAATGCTTTATATAAAATATAGACATACAGCATCAGTCTTTTTTACTGAAGAAATGCAAATTAAACAAACTGCTCCACCTGACTGAAAAGTTTCAGTCAAATAACTCAAAGTCTTATTAACATCGCCACCTTCAAATTGATAATTCGATAAAACTTTTTCCACAGCTGTTTCCAATACTTCCTCATTTTCATCATCACTGCTAGAGGATTCAGCAACATTAGCCTCTAAATGTTTTTCAATTGATGCTTGATTTTGCGCTTGAGCTCTTCTAAATTTTCTCATCGTAGACTATACTACAGAAAATAGATTATATGCAGTTATGAAAAAATATATTTAAATACTTTAGCTATTATTTACTGAAGTATAACCTTATGATAATATAATTCAAATATTTTTACATTACTTATATAGTAAATAAAAAAAGCTTGAAAACAATTTTAGAGAAATTTTATAGATCTATTTTCGTAATAAAAAAGGTCCAACGTTATTGCTCTTGGATTAGGTTACAAATGAAATTTATCACTTAAAATTACTTCAGATTTCAATTCAACAGACAAATAATAATTTTCTGGACACTAATTTAAAATAGGAATAGAATTTTACCTTAAAAAAAGTTTTTTAACAATGAAAATATTGTAAGTTTTTGTTTGACATGCAAAACACTTGACACGATGTAAATTCTCACAGCACACGACACAGCTGATATAGAATTGCAGTTGTGAGTTGAATTATAATATCTCTTGATCCCCAACAAAGGTAGTAGGATTGGTAGCCGGTAGGTATAAAAAGACAAAACAGGGGGTTGAGAAACAGAGAGTGGCCAATAGAGCAGAAGTAGTCATTTTTAAATGGTTTTTATTTTGATAAAAACTGGAAGTGTATCTATATATAGGTACCTATTACCTATACATAAAACATATATATATCTGTCTGAAAATGGTAGAGCCAATCAGCGAAGAGTAGCGTTCATGTCCGTTTTCATGCCTTAAAATATATATATATATACATATACCTACCTTTACCTATTATATAGAGCTTTTACAGTTTCCACAATAGACGGAACAAATGGAATGAGATAATGCAAAGAAATGAAGTAAATTTAAAATAAAAGTTAAATAAATAAAAATATAAATAAAAAATATAAAAGTTAAGTCTTAATATTGTAGGTTAGAAAAGCATACACAGAACTTAGACAACGGCACACGTCTTGTTCCTTCTTGTTCCTTATATCTCTATTTTCTGTTCCTTTTTTTGCGCGGAGGGGCCTATAGGCTACATAGGCAGAGATTACTATTAGGTAATGAAAACAAAGAGAACCGTAACATTATTATTTATTTCCAATCCCAATGTAGGTCAAACTACTTCACACTCTGAGTATTTTAAAGCAAATAGAAAAAAATCAAGAAAGCAGACCAAAAAACTATCCGAGAAAGAAAAACTAGCCATAAAACAAGCACAAAATGATGCTAGAATAGCTATGATAGATAACCAGACTGAGCACAAGGAAAAAAAAACTCGATAAAATATCTGTTGAAGTGTCAATTAGATATAAAAATCAAGATCCAGAAATATTCCGTGATATTTTTAATTTTGTATTTAATATTGTCTATTATCCAAAAAAACAATTACATGAAATATTAAAGCCAGGTGAGGTATCAGAAGTATTACAGGTACTCGAAAGGCTACAACCTCTTAATAATTCACTTTTATAGGTAAGGAATATTTACAAAAACAAGTATATAAATAAAGTATAAGAAATAAAGAATTTCTGCTGGACAGTTAGATCAATTGATGCAGCATAAATATAATTAATTTTACAATCTCATTATTAACAATTATTATATCTTGAAAATCATACACTTAGATATAAACTATGTTTTTCAATAGCCTAATTATATTCATTGTTGTTTTGTGCATAATAATCTTGATAACTACTGGCTTTATAAAAACGCTCTAAATCTTCTTATTCAAGCTAAATGAAAAACTCCACAGAAGATTCCTACAGAAGTTTTTTGCTGATCAAGAATATAAAGGTAAATTACAAAACCGGTATTTATTGTATCAGAATGTTTAATAATAATTACTAAGAAAGTAGTTGGATATAAAGGATTCAAAGTTATTCCTAAATGTTGAATTGTTGAAAGAACTTGTAATTGGCTTTCCAATGTTAGACGTATCAACATGTTAGACGTAGCAAGGATTATGAACATTCTCCCACTTCAAAATCTAAGATCTCCTTTAATATATAGCAAGTATGATAACTATTATACTTGCTAAATTAAATGCTTAACTCCTATTAAGACATGTTCTAAATTTACGTCAACCCAAAATAAACTTTGCTTAATGAGCTCGCAGAAATCATCTTGACTATTTGCTGGTAACTCAATTGTTTCTGGCTCCAATCATCTGCTTCTGGCCATCTTTGCTTAATACTTGGTTTCCATTTTAGTCCCTGCTCATCAGCTTGCTTACTTTGCTCACTGATAATTTTATGTTCAGTGTTATTTATATCTACTGTTCAGTACTTATATAACATAAATGAAATTAATTAAACATAATTTTTTTGCTATTTTGCAATGTTTGAGTTTCTATAGTGAATTCAGATCTTATGTACCAAAAGTTTATATTTTCTTTTTTTCTTTCTATACCTGCTTCTTCTTATAACCTAACGCTACAGTTAATTAAAAATTGATTCCTTTTTCTATATCATCAATATCTTGTAAATTCTGATCTTGTTTTTTCAACATTTCTAATAATTTACTTGCAATATTCTTGTGTTTATTAACTATTGCAACTTGCAATAACGCATTTCCTTGATTATTATGAACATTTGTTACAGCTACAAACTCGTCAGGTTTTACTGCTCTTAGCTTGCTGATAATTTCAACATTACCTTTTATTGCATCTCCAAATAATTCTTCAACTAATTTCAGTAAATTATTAATATTTTTGTCCTTAGAAAGATCAAGTGGTGTTTTACCTTCATTATTTTCAATGTTGTAAATTGCACCTTGCTTCAAAAAGAACTTAGTAACATCCAAAGAACCATTCTTAACTGCAATGTGGAGTGATGTAGTACCGTTAATGGTGGTTTTAGCATTAATAAAGTCATTTAATTTATCTCGGCCTACATGTTGTAACAAAACTTTGATAATTTCCCTATGATCTTTGGAAGTAGCAATGTGTAATGGTGTGTTACCTTTATTAGTAACTTGAGTAGGATCAGCTCCACTTTCTAAAAGTAGTTTTACAATATTACTGTGGCCATTATGAGCAGCCCAATGTAAAGGACTACTACCATCATTTTCTTTGATATTAACTTTAGCCCCATTTTGAATCAAAGATTTAACTTTATTTAAGTTACCCTCTCTTGCTGCTGTGTGTAACAGCATCTGATGTTTATTCTGAAAGGTCATTTCCTTAAATAGAACTTGATTTATATCTATATAATTCTTAGAAGCAACAACTTCTGGATGATTGGATCCTAATATTTCCTTTACCTTAGGATAGGTCTCCTGAAAAATGTTCAAAGCCTCTTGATACTTACATTGTTCGAATAATACTTGACCTATAAGATTTTGAGTCGTCAAAGTATGTATGTGATTTGGACCTATTACCTTTTTTCTCTTACAATAAACATCCTCTAAAACATTTAAAGCTTTTTGATAGTCACCTTGTAAAAAAAGCACTCTCCCTATATTATTCTGAGTAATTAAGGTATCTGGATGATCTTTTACTAATATGTGTTTTCTTCTTTTAAAAACGTCTTTAAAAATGATTAGAGCTTCTTGATACTTTCCTTGCCTAGATAGTACTGCAGCCATATTATGTAGAACATTTAAGAAATCTGGGGGAGCTGGCTCTGACATTTGTTTTTCCCTATTCATAATTTCCTTATAAATTTTAACAGCACTCTCATGCTTACCCTGCTTGTCCAATGTTCTAGCTATATTAGCCTGAGTAAATAATGTAATATAATTATTTGGCCCTATGGTTTTTTTCTCTTTTCGAAATACATCATTAAATATACCTAAAGCCTCTTGATACCTGCCAAGTTCTAACAAGACTTCAGCCAAGTTGTTCTGAAGTGTTAAGGTGAATTGATTACAAGGGCCATGTATTTCCTCACTGTTCAGATGAATTTCCTGATAAATTTCCAAAGCTTCTTGGTATCTACCATTTGCATTTAGCACCATAGCTAATTTACTCTGAACCAATAAAGTAAGTTCATGTTTGAACCCCATTGCTTTTTTAAATAATCCTACAGCTTGTCTTGCCAATGTAATAGCTTCTTCATATCTCACATCATTTATTAGTCTCTCAATAATTGTTATTGGTAAAAAACTAAACATTTTTAACAATACTTCATTTTTACTTAAATCTTTCCAAAAAGAGATTAATTTATCTACATCTCTTGAATTTGTAGCAATATTATGTAATTTAGCCATCTCCATAATACTCTTAGTACCTAAAGTACTTGGATGATCATATCCTAATACTTCTTTCTGTTTATGATAAACTTTATTACAGATATCTAGACTATCCTGATCTTTACCTTGTATCACAAGAGCCAGTTCTACTTCAGTACTTAATTTTAAAGTCTCTGGATGTTCTTCGCCCAAAAATTTATTAAACATTTCAAGAGATTCTTGAAGAACTTTTAGACCCTCATCAGATTTGTTTTGCCTGAGAAGCACTTGTGCTACCTGACTTAAGGTTATTAAAGTAGAAAGATGATCTGGCCCCAATATATTTTTCCTCTTGTTAAAAACCTCATTAAGAATATCTAAAGATTCTGGATATCTACCTTGCTCTAACAGCACTACTCCCATGTTATGTTGAGTATTTAAGGTATTTTTATCATTTGGTCCAAATATTCTTTTATGCTCACTATAAACTTCCTTCAACATATCTAAAGCATTGTTGAGACTACTTCTTTCCTCTCTGGCTAGAATCACTGCCATGTTCTCTTGAGTAAGCAAAGTGTGTGGATCTTTTCTGCCTAATCTCTTCTCAATATCTTTTCTCTTTTCAAAAATTTTCTTATAAATAAGAAGAGCATCTTTATCTCTCCCTAGATTAGCCAGTGTAAATGCAACATTATGTTGAACAATTAAAATATATTCACAATCAACTGTTTCTATACTCGCAAGTTTTTTATATAACTCTTGAAAGATATCAAGGGCTTCCTGATACTTACCACAATTTGACAACATTAAAGCCATATTATTTCTCATCTTCAAGGTGTCGATATGATCTGTTCCTAGGGAATATGTATGTAAATCCCATTGTTTTTTTGTAAACATATAAGACTCTCTATGTCTGCTGGTATTACCTAGAATTTCCACTATAATATTTGGTAGATTGCTAAATTCTTGAACTAGTTTACCATGACATTCACTTACATAGCTCCAAGTAGACAAAGCATGATCTAGATTGCTTGAATTTATGCCATTCTTAGATAACAATCCTAGAGCTTGTTTCAATATCTCTTCTTCTTTTGTCTGTTCTTTTAGGTTTGTTCTTATTATTTTTTGAACTAGTCTATGAACACTTAATACAGTTTCTTTTTGATCTGAATCAACTATTGAATATTGCTTTAATAGTTTTATAGCAGTCCCTAATTTTTTTTCATTACCTAATAAATCTAAAAACATTTTTACAGGTATGTTTTCAGGTTCAAAATATGATATGATATTTAAAACCTCTAAAGCCTCACTTCCATTATCTATTTTACTTATTGCAGCTAGTGCCTGCTTGATTTCTTTTTCAGTCATATTCAGTCCTATAGAGCTAGGTTGTTGGAAAGTTTGTATTGCCTGTGATGTAAGTCCTGGTGATGTAGTTGATGGAAGTTCCTTTAAGAACATATATGTATACTAGTTTACATACTTCGAATATTTCTTCATGCAACAAAAATTCTTTTAATATATGAAACAAACTAATTACCTGTGATATTTCATAGAAGAGCAAAGTTGGAAAAAATCCCTTATTAAAAAAAAGACGATCATCCAGTGATGCGAAAATCATGGGAATCCTCTTAAGCTGTATTTCTAGGTGCATTTCATTGAGTGCCCGAATACGAAATTACGGACACTACCGGTAAGGTAGGAATCTTTCCGAGGGTCGCACATCCCCTTAAGTATTTACAACTGGATAAGATTATGCCAAAACTTATTTTTAGCCATGCAAACTGTGATGAATGGTTTACAGCTCAATCGACCGGAAATAGAAGCGGGCGCCGCAGGCGAACATCATTGGGGTCGGGGCTTGTGGGGTTTTAGTTTATTATATAATTGACACCACTTTCATTTCGCAAAAACCAAGCTTCTTATCTTTCTGCAAAGTACTGCGCATGCGCTGAATATTAAATTTTGACTTTTTGATAAACCCTTTTGCGCATACTCAGTAC
>UELV01097507.1:0-12341 GCA_900490015.1 Megastigmus stigmatizans | reverse complement strand
GCCACATGTCGCAAAACCCGTCAAGACATACTTAGAAACCCTAAAATGGGAAGTCTTACCCCACCCGCCGTACTCTCCAGACATTGCTCCTTCCGACTACCATTTGTTCCGATCGATGGCACATGGCCTAGCTGAGCAGCATTTCCATTCTTATGAAGAAGTCAAAGAATGGATCGATTTGTGGATCGCCTCAAAAGACGCATCGTTTTTTCGAGATGGTATCCGACAATTGCCCGAAAGATGGCAAAAAGTAGTGGCTAGTGACGGACAGTACTTTGAATCATAAACAGCTAATCACTTTTTCAGAATAGAGCCTCAAATTTTCGAAAAAATCGGCGGAAGCAAAGTTGTGCACCTAATATAAAATTATTAATTTAAGAATGATTTGAATGGATTACCACAGATAATTATCTTTTCATAATCAATCTATAGTTAACATTTGTCATATTCATGTATTATACATATACATAATGTGTAAGTAGATACGCCCTGAGTGTGGTCAGACATTGTATGTATATAAGGTATATATAATCTATAGGTATAGGTCGATCTAAAATGTCTATTGTTGATAAGATTTTATTTTTTTCGCTAATTAAAGTAGATAGTTTTATTAAAAATCGTTGTATTCTATATGAGTAGTAAGATCATGTTGATTGTTAAGTTCATATGATTATATCACGGGAAATCAGGAGAATAAATTTCTTATAACTTGTCAGAACCTAATTGAAGCATTATATTTATTAGTTGTATGAAATAGTTATAAGTACGTATATATTTATTTAGCAATAGTACTTACAAAACTTAAAAAATTAGACTAATTCTCTACAGGGAAATAATTTTTTCTAATTTTTTCAACTCTCTAAGAAATAGGCTTTTTGACTTTCCCCGCGATAACTAAAATTAAACTCAAGTCTCATAAGTATATGGTGGCGCATCTGGCATCCGTCATAAGAAACGGTCGCGGCGCGCAAATTGTTAGGTTATGTTTTGCTTGGATGATAAATTCTGCTTTACTTTCCTCGCTTTACGTTGCTCCTCAAAAAAATGTCAAATACAAGCTCGTAACCGTTAACCTAGTGAAAGGGCAATCGTTTTCCACATCGTCGAAAACGTAAATCGGTACAAATCAGGAGACAAAACATGACCAGCACAACGACTCAGTCGAAAAGGCCGAAGGAGGACGATGTTCTCGAGGTCTTCTTATATCCGCGATTCTGCTATACGCTCAATCCGGATCAGGTCACCGAGGAGATGCTACGCGAGGAGATCGACAAGTTCAATCAAGAAGTCGAGCCCTATGTCAAAGACTACCTCTGGCACAGGGATAACCTGGCCTTTCGTGCAAGAACCAAACAGGCATTGCAGTTTGACAGTGTCATCGAGGGTTCCTCTAGAGCGACTGGTAATACTTATTACCTTTAAATTTTTAAGATCTAGATGTGCAAAAGGTTTTTTCTGATCCTGTATTATATTCTTAAGAGCCTATTTCTTTTCTTTATTATACCTATAAAAAGAAGCATTGGAATAAAATTTTTTATTATACTCATCTTTATATGTAAAGTGCTTAGTATTTTGCTTATTTAAAATTAAATTAAATTATACATCTAGAAAAAGATTATGGATCAAAACTGTACTTATATTATTTTTATACATAACCATCTCTATAAAATTAAAATCACCTACAAGTAAAACTGAAATTTTCTATTCTTTTAATACAGATTTTGAGTTACTGCCACATATACATATTCTTTTGCGATTTGATGAGGATTTAGGAGATGAATGGTTTGTTGTCTTCCTAGTACTGAACCTCACTAAAAAATATGAAGGCCTTATTGCGAGAATGGTAGACTCAGATGGAGAATTTCTCCTCATCGAAGCAGCAGATGTAATTCCTGTTTGGGCGACACCAGAAACCTGTCATAATCGTGTATTTCTTATGAATGGTGCAGTGCATGCTGTTCAGGATAAAACGAAAATTTGTATAAACATTTTAAACAGTGTTTATCAACGTTCTCATATATTTAAAATGTCAGACAAGGTTTGTATAAATTTTATTTTTTAATCAAATTTATTTCTTACCGTACAATAATTAAAATGACATACAGTCAAAATTAGATACTAATTATTTGTACTTTTGATTTATTTCAAGGTTCAAACAGTCATTCAAAAGAGAATTAGTGCTTATCCAGGAGAAACAGAGAGGAGAAGACATAAAGCCAGAGCCTATTTACCTGAAAAAGCTGCCTATATACTACGCAAGGAACCTGGACTTATTGCTTCAGCAGTAAGATTAGTTTGTCACTCAGATCCTTTGGAAAGGAAAGTATGTCGTGCCATGTGTTACTTTCCTCCCGAGCAACGAATCATGGCCAATGTTAAAATGACCAAATGTTTATATGCGATGGCTATACATTGCAGGTAAGTTTAGAATATTGGACTGCCATGGAAAATCCTTGAGTTATAAAACAGAATTTTGATAAATCATCACCTTAGCAGATTCAAAATTTTGTTCATAATAATAATAATTAAACTTTAATTTTTGATTATATATTAATTTTAATTATGTTATTAAAATTTATTTTTATTTACTTTTTTGTTAAGACATCTTAATATTCTTTGTTGGAAAATATTACTATGCTATCATCATTGTAATTATCATTCATATTATAACTCGAGAATTTTTCATTTCAAACAGCATTAAACTCAATTATAATTTTACCAACTTAAATGTATAGTATCTAATTGCATAATATTTAATATTAAAAAATATTAATATAGGTAGAAGATTTTGAAACTTAAAATTAATTTACTAAATTTATTAACTATTAATGATCACTTATTTACAATACTGAAAACTTACAAATTTTTACATTGATACATGTACATGTATATAATTTTTTAAAGCTAAAGTACCAAAATTTCTTAACAGTTTTAAAATTACTTTTGGTAAAGTGAGGTAATGCTGATCAGCGGGTATTGTCTTGTGAGGTGAGTTTTTGGTGAATTGGCATACACTAAAATTATTAGGTATATTGGTGAGTTAGAATAGAGCTTGCCACCGACTTTTCATCTATATTTTATTAGGAGCAGGAACAATTTTTATTTTTTTATATGAATGTATTCTGTTTCTACCTTGAAAGTCAAATATTTCCTATTCTTATTTTTATGTCATAATAATGTATATTGATCATTGCTGTAGATTGAAAATTATTTCTTCATTTACTTAGCAATAATTATAATTTATAAAATATTATAGGTAATGTAGGTAATGTTTTTGCACCACGTGCTTTTCGGGTGATACAGATCAGTATAATTAAGTGATTTTATACATTATATTCTATATTTTTAGTAAAATTATTTTCATATAAATTGATAAAATAAAATGATCAGTATTACTCGAATAGTGACTAAAATACCAATTGAAATATTTTCTTATTTTCAAAAATACTTGAAATAATGAAAATTTTATATAAATAAAAAATAAATTTATCAAAAGATTGGTATTTATTCGCTAAATCATATTAAAGTCATAGCTGCATATTATAATTTTAAATGTTGATTATTCATGTTTTAGGACGAAAAAACTATCATGCGCAACTTTTTATAGCTTGTAGAATTACAAATAGAAATATAAACTAAAATATTACCTGCATAAGTAATTAATAGATTCTAGTTTAATAATTATAGCTAAATAGTAATTATATCCAGAATTATTAATTGTTTAGTCTATTGTATCAATTTTGTAATATAGATATTAGAAACTTATAAAATTTTTACTTTAAATGTCTTCTACAAAGTTTTGCGCATTTACTAACTCAAATTAATGCTGTTTAAATATATTTACAAAATGCCGACAATATAAATTTTTTTATATCGTGTTCACTTGTTTTTTTATACTACAGGAATCGCTAACAAGTTATATGGCCATATTATAATAGCTAATCATTCCTAATGGAAATGACTAGTTTCCTGTTAATTTTTACAAATTCCAATTGTAATTTTTTTCAAGATTCAAGTTACAGCAGAAACTAATAACATCTACTGCACTATGTTACTCCCTCAGTTCATTTACTCCAAAGCAAAAATATTTTCAAAATTCAAAGGCAACAACTAACACCTGTTATTCGATTTTCAGGTACACAGGAGATCCGCGCACAGGCTGGAACCTGCCACCGGCCAACAGTCCCAAGTACAACGCCTACCTTCTGGGAATCAAAATAGCTTGTGGCATGGAAATGCTGGTGTCGCGGGGGAACGTGCAGCGACGCAAACGCGAGAAACAAAGCGCTGACGAGTCCGAGTTCAACGAGGATGCTTGGGCGTGTTTTCTTAAACGGCTCGAGATGAGTGGCTACTTCAGGGAACTCCTAGAAGGCAGTCAGGAAAGGGAACAACTGTTGGAAAAGGCGAGGTCCTATTACAAGCACCACGTTGATCCCAACGAGATTGGCAGAAGGCGCGATAGTACCGAGGCGGAGAGATTGCTCGAGGTTTACAGGGACATTCAGAGTAACGACGTGGAGACGGAAGGTACATACTCGATTGAATTCCAAAAGTTTCTTAACTTTCAGAGTCACTTTTAAAGTACTATTACTTTATATACATATATACACGTTGATAAAGTAAAAAATTGATATATCGGTACATCTCTTCTGAACTAGTTGATAAGACATGAGTTTTAATTTTTTTTTTCTAGCACAAGAGGTATGTACGTTAAGTCCTGAAGATAACGATAGCTGGCTAAGCGTCGATCCTGCACAACTGGAAGTGATGCTGAGCCAACAGTTCGGAATTACGGGAAAGGGACCGGACGAACCGCAAACTCTTCAAGGCAAAGTTAAAGCCTTCATTAACCAAAAGAGTGGAATCGATGGAGTTCAATTTTTTGGGTAGGAATCAATTATTCTATTTTTGAAAATTAGAATCTTTATTAATGCACTTACTATATATGTGTTTTAACTCTTGTAAAAATGACATTTTTTTTACTGCCAATAGAAAAATTCATGTATCTAAAAAATGGTATGCATCCTTGTTTCTGCAGAGATAAAGAAACCGAGTTAAAGGTAGACATGGACGACAACGGTCGCATAGACTTTGATCCGGATGTATTCGACACGGCCCTGAGGGATATCCTCGATCTCGTCGTACCTGGCGGTGACGGCGAGTTCGATGGCAGTTCCGAAGGTTCCCTCGGTGGCGATGACGAGGACAGGGGCGGCGAGATGGATAAATATATGCGACTTCTGGATTCACAGCTGCAGCAGCAGATGATCGGTAGCAATAGCAATAATGTGCCTAATAGTGGCGAAGTGGAGGCCAACCTTTTGGAGAGTATCGAACAGGAGGCAGGCGGATCGGGACCCTTGGGTAATATAATCGGCGGATCGGTCGAAAGGCTCAAGCATCTGCAACTGAAATCGCCAGATACTGGAACGAAGGATGTAAAGGACTAAGAGGAAAGGGTGTCAAAAGATGTTTAATTCTGGTTCAAAAGTTTAGTTGAGAACGAACGGTTACATGCCAATTGATATTTCAAACTTTTTATAAGTTCTGTAGTTGGAATATCTTTATTCTAGAATTGTCGCCCTTTGTGGATTACAAATATCGGCTCTACGACGTCTAAATGAGAAACTAATACATTATGCAAGTAGTGAGAAAAGGAGATTATCTCATTGAGGGTGACAATATTGCGAGTCAACGTTTTACGAAGAAAAAAATGTACACGTGCGCTCAAGTTATCTCGACCTGAATGATTGTCACCCTCGTCAGGACTATTATCTTCTTCGTTCACTAGATGCGTAATATATGGTTCTAATATGCTAGACTGTAGATTTCGATTTCAAGGAAGTTTTTGCGGCCGTAAAAAATTTTTTTTACAACTTCGGGTACGTAAATAAAATTGAATTTTGCAGTGTATAAAAATTGTACGGCCTAGTGATCAAAAGCACTATTTCCATACAATGCGCCTAAAGGGCAATTTTGAGCATGTATGCACGTATGGAGTGTAGAAAAATAATTTGTAAATGTTATAAGATAATTTATGCTTTACTAATTTAAGTTCTCTGGGAGCACAGATCCATTTTAATACTCAATATAACTCAAATAAGCTTTTGAACCGGAAAGGTATCTGTAATTATTCTGGGAAAGACTACTTTTTATAAACTGTGAATTTTGCATAAAGTAATTATTTCATAAAGTTATAACGTACTCTGTGCAAGATAAAAACTTTTCTAAAATAATGTATTTACATCTATGAAATACTTATTTTTAAAACAAATAACATTTTATAGAAATGTTAAATGTCTTTTTGAAAATAATTAAAGGTACCCTTTGCTATTTATGGGTGCCTTAAGAGGTCCCGCGTTTACTTGTAAATTTACAGATATACTTAATTATAAAGTAAATATAGAGTAACTATTACGTTTTTGTATAAACTACAACTTTGATCGAATATTAAGGCAATTTAATTGCTTTATTCCGCTTTTATATTACATATCTTTAAAAAAAAGTTTTTATATTGATTGTAATATCATTTCTTTTATAAAAGGTGGTGTAACACTTTTTAAAGTGCTAACAATGTACTAAACGCCACATAAATTTAAAAATTTTTTTTTAATTTTCTGATGATCTTTTTATAATCATTAATTTATAATCATTAAAGTTTTAGTCAGAGAAAAAAAGATATAAAAAGATATGCATATTCAGATATATAAAAGTTTATTCATGTGTCTGTACAAGTTCTAATAAGGTTTTCAATGCTGACAATTTCTCTGTTTACTTATTTTATATTTTAATTCTATTTCGTTATATGTTCCAATAAATTTATTAAGGCCTTAAGAAAATGATTAAGAATAAGTGAATTATAATAGTATTTATAGGTTTCAGAATTGTCTTATGTGACCAATGGTCTACCTCGAAAATTATCAATCACAAAGTATCTTACATCGTTATACGAGATAATAACGAATTTATAACGAATAATGTAATTTTTATGCAAGAACCACCTTAATTATTTTTGCTTGTTAATATATTACAAACATATCATCGACTTAAAAAAAAAAAAAAAAAAAGAAAACTTTATAAGACTATTTTGCTGTTATAGTTGCCATAATAGTTGCCATAATAAGCACTTCTGGAATTTTTTATAGAAATACGAATAGTTACATGTAGAATAGTTGCGATTATATGAGCATAGGTGCAGAACATTTTTACGTTCTTAAAAATGCTTTTCCAAGAATACAATCTTCGAATATATAAATAAATTGATCACTCAGCAATATTTATTATATAAAACAACGCTTCCGAGCTGATAGCTATCCAAATTTTTTTTTTAAAAAAGTTTAATATCTATTTAAGGTATAAGATACATCACGATAATTTAAGCTTTTTCACGTATTTTAAGCCTTGAGCATTCACACAATCGTATTTATCGCATTTTCATCTCTTGGCTAATCTGTGATAGACTTGACATTAATCGCTGCTCGAAGAAAATCGAAACTCATTCATGATGCGCACAAATTCCCTAGGGAACAATATTTATACTAATATGAAATTATGAAAAATCTTCTATGATATATTTTATATTTACTGTCTCATAAATAATTTAGTTATTGTATATGTTTATTGAAATACAATTCGAAAACAAATAGATAATTTAAAAGTTTTATAGAATTACTTTATAGTATTCATACTAATATAGTTTAAAATAACAATTTTTATTAAAAGTTTTTTATAATTTTAAAAAATTAACCCTTTTTTCGGGAATCTATATTCATATATTACACATCATCTTTCATAAAAAAAAAAAGAAAAAATAGAAAAAAGAAAGAATAAGAAACTCGCTTGAATGTTCAATTTTTGTAAATACTTTAACGATTAGACAGAATAAAAATTACAAATATATATATATATATATACACAATTTTCTTTTTCTAAAAGTTTTCAATTCCTTAGATATTAGAACGCAAAAATACAAAATAAGAAATGAAACTTTATAACAAGTGCTCTGCGATTAACATATTAGTCATGCACCTATCATATTAAAAAAGAAAATGAATAAAATAAGGAACCTTCTCTTTTTTATAATGATTGAAAGGATTTGGGCTATTTGGAAGCGGCTTGAACTATTTTGGTGCTTGAATCTTTTGCGATGGCAATCTGCTAGGACCCGGTTGGGGCTCCGGAACGCCATTGCTTTTATCCGCGTCTCTGAAAGTCGTCGACGGCGTAGGCATAGGTTGAGACGTAGACGTAGATTGAGACAGAGACGTATAATCGGTTGAGTCGTCGTCATCGATTGATGCATTATCTTTACGTGTCGTCGTTATTCTGAAAATGAAATGGTAATATATACATTTCCAAAACTAGGTTTTAAAAAAGCAAAGAATAATGTGGATTTTCTCAAGAATGATTTTTAATGAAAAAAAAAAATATGAAATTTAATTAGGAAAATTCTAGTTATTTGTTAAAATCCACATTTTTAGAAAAACCAAATTTCTGTAAACAATGAGTATACGTTTTTTTTACTATTTTGTTATTGAACTTTTGTTATGGACATACAAAAAATATTCTCACCTCATTTTTATAGCCTGAAAACTGGCAGCTACGGGGTCAGTCAATTTAGACTTAACTTCCAGTTTAAGATCAGAGCTACCAGAATAATAAATTATGGCAGTTGGAACAAGTTTTTGATGAACTAAGCTATTCTCGAAATTCAGATCACAACGAGGTGGAGAGGTATCTGTTGAAAACAATACATTTGTTTTAATTGCATTGTGTACTATTTCAATATAAAGAATAAAAAATTATGTTGGGAAATATATAATTTATTTACACCTTAAAAGATTCATAGAAGGTACGATTTATTACTTACAAAGTGCAAAATCAGTCTCTGGGTATTGAAGATAAGTTTTGACAAAGTCTTTAACTGTTTGTACTGTTTCGAAGGGCTTAAAAACTCCTTGAAGGACTAACTGATTTGGAAATTGTATTCGAATTACAGTCGTTCTATATTTATGTAGATCATTCAGTATCGCCTTTTCTTTATCCAAATCTCTTAGCTTTAAAGTTTTAAGTGGGGTTTCTTCAAGTAATTCTTGCTTTCTTTTTCCATCACGCCATAGAGTTTTAAGATCCTCTAGTTTATGTTCAAAAAAGCTATCAGGAATTTCCTTTTGAGGCATCGCTTTTGCACCAGCTTGATTGAATAATAAAGCATTTCTTTCTCCAAGCTATAAAAAGGAATTTCTTACTTAATTAATTATTCATCATGCATTCACTTTAATTATTCACATTACTTACAAACTTGACCTGAGGAATTTCCTCTTCAATTTCTTCATTAGCATGTAATTCATTGTTACTACCTTGATCTACATCCGTTGGAGTTTCATTTTTCTTTAATTGTATATTCTGATTTGTAACAGAAACTCCTGTACTATAATCATCAACTTTAATTTGAGTCTCTTTTTCTTTTTGTGTGTCATTTGGTGTTTGAATAAACCCTTTTTCTGCTTTAATAAGAGAAATAGGATCTAAAACTTTATTTTTACTAGAAGTAGCAATAGGAATTGGTTTCAATCCTCCATTATCTTCATATTCTTCAGATTTAGAAACTTTTAGTTGTGGTGGCATATAAACATGAGCTTGTTCTTTTAATTTTTCTTTACGCTCAAATAGTCTAAAAAGTGCTGTTCCACTTCTTAATCCTAGTGATCTTAATGTTACAGATTCAAAGTCCTTACCATAGATCTTTAACAAATGCAATATAATCATTTAATTCAATCAAACCAAGTTAAAATTCACATTTTAATGAATTAATTTTTTTTAAATAATTATTTAATATAAAAAAATCGTTTAAATAACTAACTATTAATGAACAAAACTTGAAAAGCTTAAGCACTTTTTTATTTTTAAAAGTTTTAATTATTTGAATATTTTAAAACCATGAAACTCACCTCTCTTTGCATATAAGTTACAACTGTAGTTTCTTTATTATACTCAATATTTAAATCTTTAAAAATTTTATCAATATTTGTGTTTGGTGAAAAATCATTTTGTACACGATTTCCATCTTTCAAATGTACAGAAATTATTACATTTGACATTTTTCTTGGTTTTTTACATTCCACCATTTCTAGGCAGGCATTATTTGATATATTAGCATAACGGAAGGTTAAATCAACATCTAATATTTTATTAGAATGTCTATAATCAAAAAATAAATCTAATTAGTTTTGTTAAAAGTAAAAATTATAGTTCTAAAGATAATATAATAAATCTTGTTACTTTAAATCATATTCATCAGCATTAAGATCAAACTTTTGACATGCTTCCTCGAGGGCCTAGAATGATAATTTATATATTAATTTTATGCTAATAACTATTTATCTTCAAGATAGATATCATTTTACTTGTAATATTGTTGTATGTAGTGAAATCTTTATAACTGGTCGATGTCCATTGGGTGTTATTATAGTAATACTTGTGGGCGCAGCCATTGTCACTTTAAAATTAACACAAAATTATAAATGAGAATGTAATTGAGTAAAAATAACCTAAATAATGTTTACTTATTCTTCTAAAATATTTTTTAACAGATGAAATCGTGAATGCAATTTTCGACGATGAAAATTTCGATTGAAAATTGACGAAAAGTTAATTACCAATGGTATCTACATTGTATAATTATCACGAAAAGTTGAATGTCATGCAATGAGTGCCTAAATAGCAACGCGTAAGGACAACAGAACTGCAAAATTCAAAACGGTATGAAAAGGTACATCATATTTATATTACAGAAATCCTTGATAATCACTTTTCTGTTTACTATAATTTTCTAAACATTGCCGAAATGTAAACAATTTTCGGTAACAGCTTTTTTTTGTTGCAATATCAAAATCATCCTTAAATTTATTAAATTCACTAACCTACAAAGTTACTACTTAATTGCCTTTTCACACTGCCAACTGCAAATATTTTCGCATTGTTGACGTAGGGTATACTATTTGTGTATGAGCACGTGTATTTAGTATTATATATAGTTGATAAATATTTTTTACATTAACACATCAATAACTAAAGCGCTAACATAATATATAAGTAATGAAAATTCAAAGATTTAATGTTAAGTTTATTTATTTTTAAAAACCATATTTATCAGCAATATTTAAGTAATTACAATTGTGACTATAAATTTATTGATTAAAACAATTATTAATAGCGCAACGTAAGCGTAAGAAAAATATTGGATTGCCTAAAATTAAGAAAATTAACAATTTAAAAAAACAGAGATGATAAATACCTACTATTTTAGATTCTGTTATTGTTGTTTTGAAGTGAAATACTTATATCATTTGAAACTTGCAGAAACTCAAAGAAAGAATCTATACTTATATACTTTGAATTTTGGAATTCGGGTAGCTATCGGGCACCGGTTCTACTGATATACTGGATCATCTATAGATGATCGTCTCGAATTATAATTCGAGACGACCATAGGCATAAGTAGTAGTACACAATTCGCAATACAGTAAGATAATATATACCTATACCTACATGCAATATAAGCATAAAGACAGCACATGCGACTCATGCGAGCGTCTGACACTTTTTTTTAAATTTTTGCGTCTCCGCATCGCATCTGAATTTTTTTTACTATGTTTGTATTGATAATAACGATGAAATATAAATCATTTATATCTTGTGCAACTTGCTACACAATATTCATATTAATTATCTCTAGATCCGTATTAAATTATATGATTTTTACTTGCTTTCATTCGATATTCAAATTCTATTAGTTTTGAGTTCTGACGCGAAAATCAAATCTAACTTGTCTGCATCGTTTAAAACTTTTCCAATCAGCGTTGGGCCCGAGTCCCGACCGTTCACGAGCGCACCCATGTACAAGTACCGTATATACTTCTATATAGGATTTACTATTGTAAATATTACTGGTGAAATAAAAATACAAAAAATTTTCAAATATACACCCAAGTTCTTCGATGATTATTTTCAAATACCTACCCAGTAAACACAGTTCATCTTCAAGATATCGTAATCTTATCTTCCCAACTATGTCTTTAAGAGACTTGAAAAAGATATCATTTTGACGTATTTAAGACGACCTTTCTGTGATACCTTTTACAACATTATAAAAGACATCATTTTGATGTCTTTAAGAAATGTAGGAAAGCTATCCTTAAAATGATGTATTTAAGAGGACATTTAAAATTTATTTAAAAATATATATTTAAGAGGTCATTAAATAGATCAATTTGACCTCTTAAAGATAAGAATATTCTAACGTTATAACAATTGGACGCTCAGTAAGCTCTAGGACA
>UELV01097506.1:0-26469 GCA_900490015.1 Megastigmus stigmatizans | reverse complement strand
CCCCCCCCCCTCCCCTGCCATCACCTATCCTTCCTCCGCCTTCCTCTTCCTTCCTCTTCCTACCCAACTCCTACATACACCGAACGGCTACCAGAATGAGCTCTCCCTCGTATTACGACCGAATAGAATCTTGACATCCAATACCCTTGTATTATTGGAAAATCCGCCCCGAGAGGACCAGCTGCGATGATAAAATACAAATCCATATTAGGAAACTTGCTTTTCGCTAAGCTCGTGGTCCTTCCAACTTAATTAACGCCAACCCGTTCTATTCTTTTACTATATATTGTATAGCTGCTCCGATCTTCTACATTGCTAAAGCACACCTTAAAACTATTCGCATAGCAATTTGTATACCGTTTAATATTATCGAAACTAGCGACAACGAGATAACACGAGGCTATGCACAAGATGCGTATTAACAAACTCCTCTAGAATTTATGAAGATCTTTTAGATGATTATCACAGCTTAGTTGTAATATGCGCTGTAACAAAGTTTCGTGCAGCGCGTAAAATATTCATCTGGATCACGAGTATTCCTACGGCAGGATAGGTAATAATGTATTTTTGCATTTATTATTGAAAAAGGTAGTGCGAGCTCAGGGCCGCGGACATGGACTAGGTTTTAGTCCGACAATACTGTAAGTTAGCTGCTGCTGTTGGCGCGCTGCTCGTAAACAGATGAATAAGAGGTCCGATTATGGAATTTAGTTTGTCCGGTTATTTATCGTCCATTGAATTTCAGAAAGTGCGTTTCCAGCATTAATTCATAGACGCGTACATTTTATCGCTAAAGCCAATCCTTCCAGTCATACAAGCATGATTATCATACAGAAGCTTCTCCATAAACTCTGCCTAGATACTTATCGATTATATCTATGCGCGATTCTTACGCATATGGGTTTTCAACTAAATGAGCGTCGCCCGAAAATACAACGCATCGCTCTCGATAAAGATAAGATCCTGACGATGCTTTGCTTTAACGCTGTTAAATAAATACGACGAGTTCACTGCGCAAGTGAATACATAATGAATAGATAAACTTACTCAATCCGTAGAATCCATTATATCCGATATATGTATATGTTGAGCTAGAACTATGATGACCAACACTTGTACGTAACTCACCTGAAACAATAAGAAAAATGATAAGGACAAATGTACGGGAATCGCGAATGATCTTAACACTGACTAGGGATAAGTATTATATGTGTAAAAGAACGAAACAGTTTATATTATAAACTTCACAGTTGGAATAATCGAAAAGAATCGAGGTAGAGGCTGAACTTTATTTTCGTCCGCAAATCCCGCTTTAATCCATTCGCAGAGAAGGATCCGTTTGCCCAATAGTACGGGATTAAGCATGATAGAAGATCTAGCAGCAATGACTTGTTCTTAATCCCAGGCTCATTAATTTCATCATTACTGTCACTCTGACTCGGTAGAAAACAAGTTTTTACTCGAACCGATTGCTTAGCTAACTCACTCCCATAAATAACAATTTCCAAAAGTACTCCTATACTTTTTCCTCGCTAATTCGCGAATTATTATTTAACGCTCGTAATTTATAATGATAGCTCATTCTATTAAGGGCATGAAAAAAAAGGTAATTGCCAAGGGTCAAAAGAGGGAGAGGGAAGATAAAGCGAGAGGCTGGCTGGCATAACTGAAGTGGATTAAGAAAAAGGAAAACATCGGTTGACAGATGGCCGGACAATATCTTTCGCTGTTGAATTAGAACTCTAAGGAGTGGAAGAGTAATGTATCGGCCGGTGGGTCTGATAGTTTCTATCAACGTCCGCCACATAACGAATGAACTAATCTCCAAGAAGTTTTTAAATGACAAGGAAAGGAAAGGGGCTGTGGAGAGGGAGAAGAGGGAAGAAGAGGGAAGAAGAGGGAAGAAGAGGGAAGAAGAGGGAAGAAGAGGGAAGAAGAGGGAGAAGAGGGAGAAGACGAGGAAGAGGCAGCATTAGCTGTGTGTGAGCGGCTGGCGCGAACGAGTCCCGGGACGGAATTACCGGGCGCAAGCTCATATCTTGCCCGAGCTGGATGGTCTGAAGGAAAAATAATTGAGTCTTCTTTTCAGCACTCGTTTCACTATTCGCGCTCTTTTTCATTATGCGCGACGCGCAGCCGAGAGACAGAGAGCGAGCGAGCGAGCGAGAAAGGGAGAGAGAAAGAGAGGGAGGGAGAAGGAGTTGGCTATAGCGACGAGGATGAAGGCGAATGCGAAGGCGAAGGCGAAGACGAAGGAGAAGGAGAAGGCGAAGGAAAAGACGAAGACAGAGTTTTGTGCGACGAGGCAAAGGCCCTCGGGTGCCGCTGGCTGCGCGCGGATATTACTTGAAAATTTCCATAAGAACACTTAATTCGCGTTTTCAGCAGAGCTCGGCTCGTCCCCTCGTCTCACCCATTCCTCTACCCACTGCTCGCCCACTCCTCGGCCTGCAGTATTATACTCGTCGGAGCGGAGCAGCGCGCGGCCAAAAATATTTTTCAGGCTCCCTTTATCATTCAACATCCTGGAGTAAGTGCTTCCCCTCGGGCCAATACGAATCCATTCGAGCCCCATACCTAATTCAATGTAACGCATATATACTCCGGGGCACCGAGAATTTCGCTTTCTCTCCTTCTCTCGCTCTACTCCCTCGTTTACGAGAAACGGTCGAGTTGTGCGCTACGTATTCATGAACTGCATTTTCCATGAAAACTACATTCGCCCAGAACCGCAGCCGTTAGCGGTTCACGGCGAACTCTTTCTATACTGTCGATCGCCTGCTCCTCCCGCTCCTCCCGCCGCTTTCCCTCTCCAGCTCGCTACCAGCTCTTTTCTTCTCTCGATGGCGTTCCGCCTGCTTTTCCTGCACTATATATATATATATATATATACACACCTATCTCTATAAAAGACGCAAGCCAGCGTACTGTGGGCGATACGAAGAGTAAACTCGGATCCCGCAATACAGACTTTTCGACTGGTGGCCAGAGGAAAGAAGAAGAAATAGACCGGGTAATTCGTGAAAAGATCCGCTGAAATGGTTAATTATGATCCTTGCAGAGATATCTTTTGATAGCGGAATGTAGCCCCGCGCTACAAGATCACGCAGCCTTTTTCACTTTCATCTGCAGCCACTTTTCCGACTGCACCTTTCAGCCTCCATTTCAAATTTATGCCAAATTGTTTTCCGCTCGCCGGCCTCGAGGATATAAGACGGAATTGAGGGAACTTAGAGGTCAAGGGATGGAGGTGAAGTTCATAAAAAATTTTATTTCGCTAAATTCAATCCCGTTTTGCTTAAAGCGCGTGGTGAGTTATAAAGTCGGAATCGAGTCGGAATCGTCTTGTACCTTCCACCCAGGCTTTGCCCTGACTTAATAGAATACGTAGATTATTGAGCTATCGCATTTTAACCTCGACCCTTTTAGAATTTCTAATAAATTTGAATTTTATGACGATTACCTGAATTAATTGACGGAGAAAATCATCTAGCTTATATATTCTCACCTTCAAAGCCTGCTTTTAGAGTTTTTATAGAACAGCAGCTACTTTATTCCGTTATCCCTGCATTATACCCTACCCGGCACTCAATGAAATATAGTTCTACTCGTATAATAGTTTATTATGTATTAGCTTAGAATATATAATACGCTTATTTTGGATGAATGTAGATTCGTTGATTGATGTGATATAGAGTTTCATTTAACAGGAAACAATTTAAATGCTTTTAGTCGAGAAGCAATGTCTGGAATCTGATACGCGATCAGTTGTAAAACATCGATAAAAGCATCAAAAGGCTTTTGTAACAATGGATCCTCTTCACATAACGAACAAATCACGAACCTGCGTCGAAAAACGATAATGACAGAACAATAATAATGATAACAGTACCAATAATTCGGCTCAGAGTACAGGAAATAAATGTAGATTGATGAAATTAATCGGCGTGTAACGGAGGTCATCACGATCTCTTGATTTTCTAGCAATACGGGATTCAGCGACACGCAAGCTTTCAGTTGATTCGGTTAGTTTCGGATTTCGCGATTGCTTTGATTTCGCGTCATACCAGCCTCGGGCAAACTTATAATAGACCAGCCTGATGCATTTAGAACTTCCGAACCGACTCATATGATCAGTTGTATGTTTATAATTGGATTTGGCCTACACTTTACAAATATGCTCGAGATATATACGCACGATAACACACATTGAACAAGTGTCGAATTACAAAATAAATCATCTCGTAATTACTGGAATAAGCTCACAACTTTAATCAAGCGCGCACTGACAGTTTTGATATTCTAGCGAGTTTGCTGCACATTCAGCCGAGAATAATTCATCGCATAATTAAAACGGGTCGGGCGCGCTCCAGAGAAAGAGAGGGGAAGAGGTAGTTACAGGCAAAGTGTAACTTGACGGATTCAATGAAGCAAGACTGTATATGTAACGAAAGGAGGCCAGGCGCAGAAGGTTTATTTAACAGATGGGACAGTTTGGTGAGGGGACTAGTCTTTAAATAGACCGAGACCAGATAGAGTTGGGAAGAGCTCCACTGCGGTTTCAAGTTCCCCGCCGAGTAGGGAAAACTTACTTGCCACTGCGGCAACTGGACTCGTAGTCTTTAAGAGATAGATAGACAGGCAGAGATGAGAAAGAGAATTAATCGCGATGTTGGTTAAATTCGCTAGAGTAGGATAATCTACTGTTAGTTGTAGTCATCAAAGAATCGTGCCCGATATTTGGAAAAAAAATATAAATTTTAAGAGAATAATATTTGGCCTCGAAAAGTACCGCGCGGCAAAGAAATTATTACCTACATTTCGACATTCCGAAAGTTTGACTGGGTTTTCTCGAACTGTTGCTGAACTTTTTGGGCTCAAATAAGTTTATCGTAGATAAAGCTTTTTATGCTTGAAGGAAGTTTCCCGGCCAGAAATATCGCGATTCCCGATTACATTATACGCGTTCTTTTTATACGCGCGGTATAGTCGCGCGTGGAGCATTGTCTCTCCCGAGCTGGGCGATGGCCGTTTGAAAGAGGGTCTTGGATGGAATAAAAAAGGCACGTTTAGTAGGGGGAAAAAGCAGAAACAGCTGGGACGAGAGACATTTGTCGAGAGCGCATAGCGCTGGTCAGCGAAATTGGAAAATGGAAGATATATAGCCCCGTCGACTCTCTACATCATTATCCCTTTGGCGTGTTCGAGCTCGGCCGAAGCTTCTGCGTTTTCCACGTCTATATGCTCGCGTGATCCTTTTTTCTTTTATCAACGATTCGCTCGCTCGAGTCTTTGCCCGAGGAGTGTTATCGCCGAGGCACTCGATGTTCTGCGCAACGACGACACCCAAAGACGACGAGGAGTAGACGAAATAGCGAAGCGTACACGCGAAAGTAGAGCCACCAGAGAGAGAGAGAGAGAGAGAGAGAGAGAGAGAGAGAGAGAGAGAGAAAGGTATATCTACAGATCTATACATGGATGTATTGGTGCAGTCGAACGCAACGAAAGCTCGCATTCTCCATCCTCCTTTTGCCCTCTTGGCCATTAGAGAGCGAGAACATACCGCGATCGATCGTGTAGCGGAGCAGCACTAGGAGCGACGAGGACGTGGGTATAGCTACGTCGGTAAGCTGGCGTGCGTTGATGCCGGACACATGAAAGGAGGCTGGGTGACTGGGAGGAAGGGAAGGAGGAACGGAAGAAATGAACCCCTTTCTCAAATGATCAACGGAAGCGTGAAATTCCGAATTTCTTTTCCCTCGATCGACGGCCGGAATATTTCTCGGCCGCTGGCGCTTGCCTCCCTGTACGCCTTGAACCTTCGCATCACTCCTCTCCTCCGTCCCCTCGCGATCAACTGGCTCCCCGATGCCTCGTATATAATATATTTCTCGCGATTTATTTTGAGCGCCTTTTCTACGGATGCCTCGCTGCAGAGCAGCGAATACCTTAAAAATGTCACGTTCCGTCAGTCGTATACTTAGGTGCGCGCGCGTAGCCGGGAATCGAAGAAGAGAGACTCTGGCCGTTGCGATTCCGCGTCTGCGATAAAGAAGGGAAAAAATGGCGAAATTAAATGGAGACAGGTAGTATGGTAGTGTGGTAGTAGAGCCGAGCTGAGCCTTTTCCCCTTCGGCCTCCGGAATTGATGTTGCGCTCACGCCGGTAATTTTTGATATACGCTCAACATTTACTATTTCAATTTCTTTATTCGAAAGCGAGTCTCGTAAATGCGCGAGGGATCATCGTAAATGTTCCATTATTATTTATGCCTATCTCCCTCCCTTCTCGGCCATCCTGCTTGTGTAATTGGAAAATGGAAATGTTCAAGAGCATCTTTTGCGCATTACCGATTGGCCTCTAATGGAAATCAAGGAATATCGTGAAACTCGGATGATTCTATATTTATACTTGGATTTACGATCGAGCTGCAATATTGCATCGCGGTTAGTCAGAATAGAATAAAACCTTAAATATGTAGCTAATTTTTGGCATGAAAATAAGTAAGCACATCAGATAAATTACGAGCACAAAAAAAGAGCGAAGCCCAAAAATGTTTCTAATGTTTAATAACCCATCGTGGTCTCACATTCCATCGAAAACAAGCCTAATAAGCTCCCCTGTATTCAAAGTGAGATATTGGATGAAACAATGAAAGCGTCCGCAAAATGTATCGATATAATTATACGCGCGTATAAATAGATAGGGAAGCTATAACGCCGATAGACAAATAACGAGGCTCCAGAAATCGCTAGAAGAATTACGGGAGAAAATGCGTGAGCCGATAATATCCGCTAAATTCAGAGCTGTAGATCTCGGAAAAAAGGAAATTAGTGGTCAAACGTTTTTCGTAAAAGATTTTTCATAAAAATGTGTGCTATAGCTGCACTGGTCAAATCCTCCGAGCGATATTGAAAAACCGCACTGGCCGTGCATTAAAAAAAGAGAGGACGAAACATAGCTCTTTTTCAGCGAAGGAAGAAAAAAGAGCCGAATCGTGAATTTTGCAGCTTACAAGGCGATTAATGGGCAGCGGCTAGCAGGTGAGACCTGGAAACTCGTAAAATCCTGGGAGGAAGAATACGCGAAATTTTTCCCGTCCCAGCGAGAGGAGCGCGCGGTAAACTAGTCTGGTTTGCAAAAATATTTGCTCTCTCTCTCTCTCCCTCGCTGTTTGAGCAGGGGTCCGGTAGTCAAGAAGGAGCAACAGCAGCAGTAGCAGCAGGAGACGTCGTGGGGTGAAAAAGAGCAACTATTTTCGTCGAGTCGACTCGGACCGAGCCGAGGTGCAGTCGCCCTTAAGGGCGATTTACAATCGCCCGTAACTTTCGTACTCGTCGATGTCTCGTAAAGTGCAATCTCGGTATAGCGAGGGCGAGAGGGAAGCAGGTATGTGTACGTCTATACGCAGAGGCGCGGCCGGGCATTCCGAGCTCCTGCTGCTGCTACTACTGCTGCTGCGCTGCTCTTGCTCCTGCGGGTGCACTCCAGCCGTTCTTCTTCTTCTCTTAGCCTTTCTCTCTGACAAAGAAAGGTCGAGAGGGAGAGAAGCGCAGGGATGCGCGGGAATGACGAAAAATGGGGAGAAGAGGTAAACAGCACAGAAGCGATTCAGCTCAGCTTTCCTTTATCCACTGCAGTCCTCTCTGTGTAGTGTGCGCGCAAAAGACTGTGTTTGTGTATGTGTGTGTGTGTGAGAGAGAGAGAGAAAGAAAGAGAGATGGATATCGCGCCTGAATCACGCTCGGGCGAATTTGAAGAAGCGGCTTCGATTGAAACGTCGCCGTTGTCGCCGGACGAGCGTCATTCGGCCACTTCCGTTCGATTCTTATATTCCGTACGTGGCGCCAAGGTATCTTGCTACTTTGAAATTCGCGCCTCGCCTCGGCTGCATCGAGTCAGAATGCCAGAGCGCAATGGCTACTGCCGTCTTTCAACGCCGCTCTAAGTGTACCGCTGCGAGTCAACAAATTTAACGCATTGCATCGGACAGAAATGCATTCTTTGATCGTCCATAATAATAATTGCAGTCGCGCTTGAAACAAAAGCTTAGTGGAATTTAGCATATTAGCAATATAGTAACCCGTAGATTATTCCTATACTTTATTATTGTACTTAATTATTACTTCACTCCTTCGATGCAAACAGTTATTTGCCATTAAGTAACGGTAAGCAAAACTACAATTTTGTTAAATAGAGCAAAATATCTAAATACGAACAGGAATATATACTAAAAGGTTAATGATGCTCTATTATATTGTTATTGTTATATATAAGTGGTATTGATATAGATTTTCTTATTTCTTATATACGCAAACACAATGAAATTTTGCTTTATCCTATGGATTGAAATATAAAACTTAAAATTGTATTAAAGTTCTTAATTGAGTAAATTTAATTTTCTGAGAGTGGCTTCATGTAACGCAAGACCGTTGAGAATACAGGAGCTAAGTAGAAGGACGATAATCCAACCAATTATAGGATCGATGAAATTCTTATAGAAGAGGATACTTTTATACAGGAGGGAAAATTTTCGAGGATGATCCTAATGGCTAAAGCAGTAGAGAAGAAAATATCGGTGAGATAAAATACACTTTTATTAATCTAATTAAGTAAAAAAAATATAGAAAGTTTATAATATCTTGGCCACAAAATCATACAAAATCTCATAATAAAAACAAACAAATCAACCATGTCGTAAATAGTTTTCAAATCGTACAGCTAAATTATATTTAATTGAATACGATAACAAACAAAATTGCAATTTATCCGAAATAGCAAAGAGACATATTCCAACCCATTTTTATCTAAAAATTTAAACTTTTATATAGAAACGTAGAAAATAGCCGAATTGAAAATTTCCATATTTTCCACTGTACATGGCAATAAATGCAAAATATTTGTCACCAGCGAGATTTTATGGACTATGAGTATTTTGTAAAATGTATATGATTCGGTAGAGGGAGCGTTAGAAAATATCGATGAGTAAAAGCACTCTACATTAAAGTATATCACCTGAATCGAGATAGCGCTTTAGAGCTTAATATCAGCCCTCGCCTCCTTAATATTTCAGGGACTCGCGTTCGCGCATTCGCAAAATCAATAGCATCACTCATTTAAAAGTAGCAAGTTTGATATCGAATCTGACAAATTGAAAACACCCCTTTTCGAAAGACCCGCCCGCGCCAACAGATTCATAATTTATCACTCGAACGCAACAAGAACTTATTGGAACAAGCCTGGCTTAAAACCTGAAAAAGACTTATGAAACTTTTAATACGAGAAATGGCTACTTTAATTTTATATTAAATTTGACCAAAAGTTAGTAAATAAAATTTATGATTGTTTTAAATCGGTTCACAAACCTTAATTGACCGACTCTACATGTATAATTGACTGTTCTCATGATATCTGCGTTTACATAATAATTATTTTGATAGATATACCGTACTTACTTTTTGAGAATTTCCGACTTTTTACTGCATAGTTTTAAAATGTTCGCGACAACTTTATTCAATTGCAGTACCTTTGCAGTTGCCTACACTCTGACGTCACAAGCTATGACTTTTATAAATGGAGTTCTATTTGAAAAATTCAACCAGAATACGTCTAGTTTGGCCGAGGCAAAAATTTTTTGGATTCAGTCCAAATTGCATACCCTTTTTCGTACTCTATATATTAGTCGAAGAGTCGCTCATCTTACAATCCATCAACTAATTGGTTGGTAATCGCACTGCATACAGCTATTGACAGTGAGCTGTTTTACGTAACTTTTTTTTTTATAAAATTGTTCCTTTTCGTTATACCATGATCACTTTTATCTGAACCGAAACTAAGCAGCAGATATATACCTATCCCTATATTTTCTACGTTTTTACTTTATCAAGCTTAATTCACATATCTCTTACGTGAATTAAGTACATGTTTGAGCTTAAAACAAAGTTAAATCTTCATAAACTGCGAAAGGGACCCTGGTAGAAATCGTAAGTGGTTTCAAGCTAGAAATTAGCCAGATTTCTTAAAATAGCTCATTTCCCCTTAGTGAATTAACTAGAAAATACTCTAAAGTGAAGTCATTTCTAATAGCGAGATCTGGTTAAAATCTACTTAATATTTAAAACATTTATATAAGTATGTATTATATAGGATGCTAACAAACAGATTATCACTTTCAAGCTATTTTGAAAACAAAAAGTTACGCACGAGAAGTTTTCAAAGATTTTAAAGCATCCCAAAACTAAATATGGCTTTAAAGATTCTGAGATGATTAGAGTGGCCTTAAAATCAAAAAAATTATTGAAAAAAATTTAGTTTGTACGTATATCCCTATACATACAGAATTATAGTATGGTCAGTACTCATTGGTCAATCATTAAAATTTTTTATCAGTAAAAATCAATAAGGAGGTTATTGAAAACAATGCCATGATATTGTGTAACAAAAAGCATTTTCAAAACACTATAATTAAGCTCTTTTACCTTCTCTAGTTTCAGAGAAAAGGATGTGTGAAATTTTGAAAAAAAAAGTTACGGGTGAAAGTTTTCAAAGTTTTTAAAACATCCCAAAACTAAAAATTAAAAAAAAAGCTATTTATTCATATATTTTTAAGAGTTGGTTTTTTATAAATGTAAACCATATTTTATTGAGAATGAGGCCAATGTATTTTTGTAGGTTAGGTTATTATAGCTTATTTTATAACAGACATACATATTAGAATAAATAATTAAGTTTTTTTCATTATATTAGGTCCATATAATTTTCAAAAGTAGAAATATTATTATTACTTCTTAAAAATATAAATTTCATTTATCCTGCTTTTCAAATGTCTAAATGACATTTTCTACTTTTTAAAAGGTGAAAATTAAAAGTTTCTACTTTTATAAAGTAGTCGATTCCTACTTTTTTACGGCCGCTGGCATAGTTCGCATATCCCCAATTTTGAAAATTAACATAGGTAGTATATCTATAGACATATAAGATTGATAGATAAGTTCCGACTATAGTCAGATAATATAGCTTTAAACTATTATTTTTGTATTTTTCAATACAATATTTATTAATAAATATAGTAACGATTAATAAAATATATTTTTATATTATTTTAAAAATTAAGTAGAATCCACCTAGATTCTAATCTAAAACCGTCGTCAGGTCACGTGGCTTCCGTCCAGAAATACAGCCAGATCGTAAGAATGTCATGCAAATCTAGCTTCAATCTGGCTGAAATATCGTTAAATTTTCTAGCAGGGATGTTGTTATATAAATTAACATTTCAACTTTACGCAAAATATTATTATAAAGTGTATCATGTATTTTCATTTGAATAGATTTTTATAAGCAAATCGTTTATTGCATAATCTTTCTTTTGCTAATATTTAGTGAGAAAGATTATTGTAGGTATAGTAGAAAAAAAAGTACCATGAAGTGGCAAGTATTTCTTAATATTCGGGTATTTGCTAGAGTTATTAAATAATAGTCCGCGTACAGAAATTATGAAATAATAAATCTTACTAAAGGCGAATAAAAAATGGATTTTGAAAGCTTTGATGGATTCATCCGGGAGTGGCGGAGCATTATCTTTTCGCGCGGGAGGCCTGTCAGTGACATTTTCATTATAGGTCGATGGCCCGGATAAAACGATAAGCGCCGAAAGGAAACAATAACGCGAAGCGGCGCTCACTTGTAGCGGTGGGGGTAGGGGAAAAAGGGAAAAGAGCCGCGGCGCCGCAAATAGATAGGGGCACAGGGAGCGAGCGCCGCGGCAAATCGTCGCTCAATTATCCGGCGTTATCTGTTTCGACGGGCCGCTGTCCCCTGGCCTCCAGCGACTGCATGGGCACATCGGCACCGATAATACAACTCGGGAGGCCAGGACACCCCCATCCCCGTACCGGTAGTTATTAATACCTGAAGCTACTTACCGGAGCATTTGCTACTTAAGCTCGAGACTCGCGTGGAGGCGAATAGAAGGGGCGGGGCAACGAAGACGAGGGGTGACGAAGCGAAGACGAGCAGGCTCCGGGCAGGGACAGCAGCGGGAAGACTAGGTCGGAGGACGACGTCGGAGGAGAACGTCGGGGGAGAACGTCGGAGGAGGACGAAGCTGCATGCATAATTTAGTCGGGGCTAAAGCCGCAAGAGCGAGCTGGAGCCGCCGCGAGCGGCGCGGCGCACGGCCAATATCGCGCGATTGAATATCTTGGAGAAATTCCAATAGAGTTGCGTCGCTGCAGCAGCAGCAACAGCAGCAGCAGGAGGAGAGTAGAGCCGATTTCATCCGAGTATTTTAGCCCCCTTATTCCTGGAAGATGTAGTCCCGCGCTGAGGCATCTTTTGCATTGATCAGTTGCTTTTGAAAGCATTTTAGGGACGCCGGGAATGGCCGGGGACGACAATGGCTTACGGCTCAGTTACGTGCGCAGACTCGTTAAGCGACTTTCCCTAATATTTTCATTGCCGTTGCAGTACTTGTCGGGACGGAGGATGAGCGAGTGCCTAGGTCGCTCCTTCGAGATCGTCCGAGGTAGTGTTCCTCTCCGCGCGAGCGCCTCTAGCTCCGCGTCTCGGACGCTTCTTCTGATGCTTCTATTAGATTTTCCGCGCGTGCCAACGGCCAAACCACGAGGGCCTAGTTCATCTGGAAAAATGATCCGATAAGGCTCGATAGAATCTGCAGTCGGCGCAGGCAGTAGTATAATGGAGGAGAGCGAGCTGGGAGCGCATTATTCGGACAAGCGGTATATATTTATGCTATTTAGCGCGGCGGGCCCTTTTTATCCTCCGCAAAAGGTTTGGTGCCATGCTATTAGTATATCTAGGAACGTCGGGAACACGATAATCAGGATAATTTAAGCGAAATTCCCCGTACAATTACAGAGGCTGGTATATAAGGAAAATTAAATGCCTCCAAGGCTAAGAGACACTTAGGAATAAAGTCTCGGTGTATAAGGGCCGTCCCCCGAGATGGGCGCTCGCGATAAGCCTGCTCACACGCCGCACGGCCGCAGAGCCCGAGCGGAGCCCGAGCGGAACCCCTGATGCACCGACGAGCAAACACAAGTACAAACACTCGCTCGCGCTCTTGGCTCTCGGCTCTCGCCGAGATGTGTGCTCAGCGCTCGAGACGCATATAGACACAGCACTTTCCTATATGCTTCGATCGAGTCTCTCGCGTGTAACTCCATCAGCGGTCGCCCCGCGTCTCCGCGATCCTTGTATCCCGATACACGCGGCCACTCGCGGCTCCCGTCGCTTATCGCGCCCGCGCACCCGTTAGGCTTTCCTGCGCGGACGGGGGACAAGGGGGACGAGGGGGACGGCACGAAGGGGGAACGTGGGGAACGGGAAGGGGACGCTCGCCGACAGCAGGACCCGATAACAGTCGATATTAGATCCGCGCCAGCGCCTTTTCGTGGCTAACGAGCGCTCGGTCCCTAATATTCTCGAACGAGTTATTAAGCTTATTAAGCGATTTGTCCCGCTGATCGGACTCATTCGACGATACGAGGCGGAGGAAGGGAAGCCCCGTCACTCCACCGGGCGATAAATGCAGCGGGCTCTTTTGGGCGAGCGCTCGGTCTGCGTTAAACATTGTATAAAACGTAATTAGTCGGGGAAAAAGCCGCGGCGGCGAGGGAAGGTCCTCCTTTCTAATCTGACTGACGGAATTGCCGGCCGCGAAAAGAAGCTCTGCAGCTAGGCACAAAGACGAGGCATTAATTCTCTTTAAGCTGGGTTGCGAGCGACCGCCGCCGCCGCGCCCGCACCGGAAGGGAGAGGGAGCCGACGGCATTTATATTAATGCAGGCTAATTAATAACGGTTAAACGCGGAGTTGGGCCGGTGGCTGGCGTACAAGCGGTGCTGCCGCTACAGCTGCCGGTGCTCTTGGAACGCGGTAAACCGTCTTGACGTGTCACGGTGGGGGTGGAAGCGACCGCGGCGAGGTCGCAAGGACAGGGGACGCTACCGCTGCTTCTCCTCGCACTCCCGGGAAAAGCCCGAGCGCCGGCATTAAATTCCATTTAGCCGAGCTGCTGGTGTGCAGTCGCTGGCTCTGCGCCTCTAGGAGCGCGCGTGGGAACGAGAGGGAAGCTGGCTTTGCTGGAGGTGGAGCGCCGCCGCCGGGGAGAGTCCGCATCACCTCCTACAGATGGAAAGCGATGCACTTAGGCCACTAGCTCCGAGATCAAAGAGTCAGTCCCAGTCGAGGTAGCATTAGGGTTTCGAGGAGTGAGTTACAAGGACGAGAGGCTCGAGCACGGGAGTCGAGCCAGAGCCTCTACAAGGGAAACGGACCCTTTATGCGCGCGCCAGCCGCTCGTCGGCTCCTTGGATCGGCTCCGCTATTCCTGCAGCTGTGCCAATTAATTTTGGCAAAATCGCTCGGGCAGCTTTTTTGGATTAATAAAGAGCCGCTGCGCCGCGCCGTCCGTGACCTTGCCGCCGCCGCCGCTGACGGTGCAGCTTTCTTCAGGGGGAAACGAGGTCAGCAGCAATCTCGGGGATTACTGCGCGAGAGAAAGTCGGCACGAGTACGCCCCACTGATCCGCAGCCTAGTATCGATAACTAGTTCCTCTTTATAGAAGCTGGGGAGCTTTGTTACCGCGTCGACTTTCTCTCGTGCAGTACTCCCCGCGATTGCTGCTACTCGGCTCGGCCGAGCAAATCGTTATTATTCAAAGTTTTATTCGATGCCAATTGAGATTTCCTAAGGAGTGGCGGCTTAACTCGGCAAGAAGCTGCGCGCGAATGTAAGCGCGGCGGCGTCGAGGCAATATTAGCCATAAGGCAGGAGAAGAGGCGCTCGAGCTCAGTTGCATAAATCAACGGGGGGACGAAGGAAGAGTGATCGGCGAGTGCTGAATACGGTCTAGCGGCTAGGTGACTCATGCAGGTGTTCATAAACGGTAGTTCACACATCGCACATCATCATGGACTCGGCTGACGCGTGATTGTCAAGCAAAGACGCGGCGAACCGGTACCTTCCTATCGCTTGCCTGGCTGCAACTTCGGCCAGTTCTTCCATCTTCTGCTTCGTCCTATCCGCGTCGCCTGCTGCTGCTACTGTTGCATTTCCTCAAAACGCGCGCCGACCCTGCTATACTGCTATATACTATAGCTTTGCATCTGTTTCTCTGGAGCGTGGCAGGACCTTCCCTTTTCTCGATGCCCGATTTCTATTGTTATCAACGAGCGAAAAGTCGCGGCGCTCGAGGCCCCTTTTTACGACTGCCATCTTTTTAATGTCGCGCGTCGAAGGAAACGCGACGCTATAGCATCACTGGCTATAGCTGCTCCGCTTATCTTTCCAGCTCTTGCAGTTAATTGCCTGCGTATTTATTTATGTTTAACTCCATTTCTACGGCTATTTATCCGCTCGATCCTGTTGATTTACTTTTAATTTTACTTCTGCCTTCCTTAAGCGGCTTTTTACCTCCTACTTTGAAGCTCGAGACGTTTATGCGTCACGATACACGCCTGTGTATCGATTTTCATATATCCCCCGACGCTTACCTTTTTTATAGCGCTCGCGCTTATTTTATCAACTTATTAGCCCGCTTATAATAAAGCTGCGTACTTTATAAAGATAAACTGCCTCGTAAATAAATAATTTTTTCCATCAATCTCTTACTAAACTTTATGCAAAATATTATTCACTTATAAAGCTCATTTAACCAAGTTATTCATGACTTAGTCAATCGATCAATCTCGCCTCATTCCCACTCCCACTTTAGCGAGCGCGTGTATGTGGTCTTGTTTGCGAGCACGTATCTACATTGCTAATTGATTAATGCCTTATACATACACTTTTCATGTAACTAACTTTCGTTATTTATTGTTTAGATAAATTTTAAATGGAGACAACATATTCCAATCTTTGCCATACTCTACGTTCTTTCGCATATTTTAAAGTCTTAAGGACTAAAGACATTTATATTCTCGTTTAGGAACGTTACTTATACCTTCGAAAAAAATTGTATTGTTGTGTATACAGATATACTGTACTGTTCCATTACATCGCAGGATTATAATTATATAATTGTGACGATACTCAAATTTTAATTGACCAACTCCTCTCTAGTTTTTGTTATTAAGATAGAAGAAAAAAATACCACTCAAACTTTGAAGCTCTATGACATTTAAAAATAATCTTTTGAAAAACTTATAGAAAATATATAGAAAATAAAAAAAAGTCATACGAAATTCCAAAAATTGCCGCTTTATATTAACCATTCTACACTTTCATTTTGGTTTTATTATTACTTACTGAGAAAAGAATTTATTATTTTAAAAGCTTCTTTTTTATAATAAAATTTCTGTATACCTAGTTAACATAATATACTCTGTACTATAGATGTTAAATTATAAAAGTGCATCCATCGAATATATAAAAAGTATGACGAATATTTCGATGATAATTATGCTGTAATTTTATACTTTTGGTTGGACAAGTAGGTAAGCATAGTGCACGAAACAATCTTAAAATTGGAATACCTCGAAAGATTTAGAATTAATCATTACGATCACAACTTTATGCGCAGAGGATTTCATTGAAAAAATCACTTATCGAACAGCTCAGCCTCGGCTTCAGTGAAGCATCTTATTTCTATTATACTTAGACTGGAATTGCTCGTTCGGTTGCGGAATCGATACCTGCAGATAGAAAAAATCCGGGAGCGATTCTATTTTCACAACAAGTCCGTATGTCGTGCAAGACGATAAGGTGTGAGCGATAAGCGCTGGGTCGCCTCAGCTCCTTATTTCAGCAATAAAGTCATTGCCGGTCCAAGAGCTGCATTAAAGTCGGTCGATTTAGTTAAAAGGTTCTTTGTGTCGGCGGTGGGTGAGCGGCGGGAAGAGTATAAGCGGCAAGGTTTCCCAGGTGAAATGAAACAAAAGGTCGCAGCCGATAATAAGATATCGTCGGCGTTTAATTAACGGGAGAGATTCGGTGAACAAGAGTGCTCGCGGGGATTCCCCGGTCGCGGCGGTGGCGGCGGCGCTCCCGATATCACCGCGTAATTACCAGCTGGGAGGCAGGTGCGCTTGTGACTCCCCGGGCTTATACGAGCCGCGAGCTTGCCTTGGAAACTTTGCAAATAAAAATGATCCTCCTTATGGTAATGAACGCGGTGAACTAACTTTGTCTACCTACCAACCCTTTGAATTATCAATGGCTTTCTACTTTCGCAATTACTAATAATCCTCTTGTGGCTCAGTAGGTATCGCTTAACTATAGTAAAATAACTACGCACTTTATTTATTTCCTAATAGATCGGCTCCGACGCCTCCACCACCTACGACAGTCAGCTGCTAACCCTCGTCAAGTTATACCTTCTATGCGTCGCTCGCCTTTACTGCAGTTAAAATATCTCGTATTTTTCTAAACGTTTAAAAAGTATAAAGTAACTGCTACCGGGTTTTGTTAGCAATATTATTATAGCATATAGTATGTATATAGTATTTTATCAATTTGGCCGTGTTTAAAAGTGGCGTCGAGTTTAAAATATTAATAAAGTTCCTGTAGAGCGGCTAACGAGAAAATTACGCACGCGAAACACGCGTTACACGGCGGTGACTATCTATTAGCCGTGATAAAGTTGAATAAATTTCAAGTTTACGAGACGGTTGAATCTTATTAAAGAAAACAAGTATCGGGGCTCTGGTTTTGAAAAAAGCCATCTAATAAGTTGAATAGGTGTCCAGCTTCAATCTCGTCGAGGGGCTAAATGTTCTTCCTCACCTCTTTCGCTCGCTCCTCATTTGCATGTGAATCAGCATCAGAGGTAGAGAAGGACTAAGCGCGTCTACGCGTTGCAGCGATATGGTGACAAACAATCGCTTGCAATTATGCAAATCTCAGGTTCCGGCCTCGGCGTTTTCGCGCCAAAAGGAAAAAAGGGCCCGAATGAATGCAGCCGAGAGGAAAAAGGACGGAAGATGAGTGTAGAATGCATTAAGGCAGAGAGGACGCATGAGAGCGAAAAGGGAAAAAGGAGCGCACCGGACGGGAGGCTAAGAGGGAATGAGGGGAATGAGGGGGAATGAGCGACGGGGGGAGGGGGAAGGAGGAGGGAAGAGGGGAGCAAAATAAAGTAGAGGACGGTAAAGAAGGAGGAAAGCACGAGTAAAATGGAAACGGCTGGGTAAAAAAAAGAGTAATGATAGATAGGTATAAAGTTGGCCGTAATAGGAAAAAGACGGGAAGGGGGAGGGCGGAAAAGGGGAAAGCGAGCTACGAGGGCGAGAAAAAAGGAGGCCGCGCTGATAAAAGTGTAAAAGAGGAAGTGCGCGAGAAGGGAAGAGATGCGAGGAGAGCGGCCGCGACGAAAACGAGGGAATAAGAGTAGAAGAAGAGGATCTCTCTAGTGCGCCGCTGGTGATTCGGCCTGCGATGAAATGACAGAACTTGAAAATCGGATTCACGCCGTTATCCGCGGACAACTTGCCATTATCCGGGGCCACTGCACGATCTACACGATCTAGACCAGCGGCAGAGCCGCAGAGCAGCGTAGCTCGAGGTCCATCGGAACTGCCAATCTCCGTTACGCTCCTCAACGTTAAAAAGCAGCGAGCTCGTCCTTCGGCCGTCATCGCTCGGAGGCTTCCTGGCAGCTCTCGCGCACCTTAATTTGCATATGAATTCCGAGCCGCGCGAATTTCAGGCTATTCCTCCCGGTACGGCTAGCTCTCCACGCATAGAGAGAGAGAGAGAGAGAGAGCGAGAGAGGGAGAGGGAGAGGGAGAGAGAGAGTGAGAGAGAGAGTGACGTCGCTGCAGCCGAACGCGAGCCCAAGGAATAGAACGGCAGAGCTCGAGATTCAAAATGCGTCCGACAATCGCAGCTCGCGCTCTTTACTCTGTCCGCAGCTGCCCTTTTCCCTCGTCCCCTGCATACACTGCTCCAGCGCACCGAGTTGACCATTTACAAGGCAAAAACATAACTGTAGTGCGGATGCCTGCGGCCGAGGTCAGCGAGCGCTAACCTACCGCCGCCACCGCAGCCGCTGCAGCTCCTCTTTCCGAACACTTTTTAGAGAAACAAAATTTTGCCGGATGCCTCTACTAAATGTTTATTTCTTGCGGAACAATAAATTTCATTGGAACTAAAAATATCTTTATGCAAGCTGGGACTATTACTTACAAGCCCTCGTAAAGTCTTTCAAAGGGGACTATCCAAATTGTTTTACAACTTTGGGGTAATCAAAGCAGTAAAGCCATTTGATGCCCCGACCGAAACAAAATAAATTACAAAGATTCGCCCAACTAAATAACATTTTATAACTATTCGACTCGGCGTTTTTTTTCTCTCGCGCAGTCTATGTCTAATTTTAAGAAAAGTTCCACGTGGAAATTATTCAATGCAACAAAAAGTTTTGTGTCTAGAGTAATAACTTTGATCAAATGATACGAAACAGCAGTATTCTTAAACCTTTTTAGTCCAACTTTTGTTTTCATTCATACAAAGCTTCCTCTTTAAGGAAGCAACGAGCCTACAGATAAATGCTATCGCTACATAGAAACCAGTTTTGACAAACCGCGTTTGATATAAATTAAGCGATTACTGGTTTCATTACTAGTCTCGGTTGATAATATACATGTTAGAAAAATATATTAAAAAAGCTTTGCTTATCACTTGTATGCTGAGAACAGGATATAGCTTTTTAAATGATAACATTCATTGGATAAGCAAAATAAATAGTTTTAGTCGAAAAAAAATTCTAACATGTGTACCTTTATCTGTAATCTCAATTTGAGCAAATGCGATTTGGTTGCAGATACTTTTTTACTCGCTAAGAAATTGTAACAAAATAATCGGTTCTACACTCCTGATTTTTGATAAGATCTGTTTCTTGAGTAAATGGCGAAATTATCACTACTTTTCAAATAAACTTTTTATATCAAGCTTGGTAAAAAAAAAACTTGGAGGATGGGCACAAAAACCGAGAGGGGCGGCAGAGAATACACTGTTTTTAATGCCACTTGAATGGAATAAATATCATTGTGTGTATATATACTCAAATAGATTAAATGCATTAGTAAAGTTACGTCGGTATTACGATTTAGTGCGACTACGTGACTTTGATGGGTTTCACCGTTGGCAGTGAATCACGTAACATTTCCAGTCCAATTCCTGATGCTGCGGCACGTTATCAAATCAAAATTAGCGTCACGCTGCTCCTAACATTCCTGGACGTCGTATACATTAACCTGCGTCTAATTTTAATTAAAAATACTAAAAGCTCACGTGCCCTATTATGCGGCGCTAAATCGTCGTTAAAATACGCACGACCCAAATTCTGCTGGCTAATGAAACTTGGTTTATATTTTCCATTTTAAGAATTACAATTCGCACAACAATTATCGCAGTTGGCTGCATCGGGGGTTAAAGATTCGCCAAATCATTTCCTCGGCTGACTGAGCATTGAATAGCTGAAAATTATCGAGGCAAACTTTTAAGACGCAGAAATGGGTGTGCAATTATAAAATTTTAAAGGAATGAAATTTTTTTAATTAATTCTTCAGCATCGATGTGTTGGGGGAGGGGGAACTCGGGAAGCACACAGCTATACGGAATGGTATAAATTCAAAACGGATTGTGAGGTGCGGCAGCGAATGAGAGGAGGGCAGGAATTGAGGCTGTGTGGGGTGTGAAGGGCGAGGGGGGGAGGGGGGGGGGCTGGGTGAAAAGCTCGGGATCTCTCTGCTGGTAGCGTGCAATATTCGCTGCTAATTAAGGAATTCCACTAATTACGAAAACGTCTGAGGCATTCGACGATTTCCTTCGAGCTCGAGGGATTTCCTTTTGCGCAGTGCGCGATCGAGGTGAATAAGGTGCCCGCGAGCTCTCGGGCGACAAATTGGTGTCGTTATTACCATTATCGGAAGCTCGCTTATTAAGAAAGAGATGAGAAGTCTTGACGCGAAATCCGGGAGTGTTTAAAAGCGGGGAACGCAAGCGAAGGCGCGAACGACTCGCTTATTGGTACGGCAGCGGCGAAGGTCGACCGGAGCGAGGAGGAAAAATTGCGTTAATCATAACAGCCGATGAAACGGCTTTCCAATTATCGATTGCGGCCAAGTTCAGCCCTGAAATTATTTGATTCGTCTATCGGGAACTCGTGCAATTTAACTGGTGCAAGGCTGCCTCTCGTGTATTTTCAGCACAACTCTGTACACCAATTTCTCGATTGACATTAGTTTTTCTCTTCTTTTTTTAAACAACGATTTTCGCGCCGTCTTATGCGCTGCAGTTTTCATTTACACTCATATATTTCAATGCACGCATATTAAGCATGTAAATATATTATATATAATTTAATCTTGCAAAAACAATTACCATTTTTGCTTAATATTACCACCACAGAATAAAGTTGGTGGTATTTGCTTAATATCACCAACTTTATTCTGTTGTGTATCGAGCTGGGTTAACTCCAGCCCTCAGATTTTTTTATTGATTTTCATCGTTTGTGGCCTTTTTCAAAAAGTCTACTATTTCTATTATTTTATTATTCATTTTCAAACAATAAACTTATCTACGTCAACGATTTTAGTTGTTAAGATAAATCACCTCCCACCCCCTTCCCTAAAGGAAAAGTAAATACATATTAGTCAAAGAAAAATACATATCGACAAGAGGAATTGAGTGAGAAATGGAGTTGAGCAATGGGATGGCTTGCTTTTGAAATTGATGGGTTGTCCTCGCGTCGTTGGATTTGGTATCAAGTTGATGGACCGAGCCACGATAAAGTTACGTGGACTGATCCATACAAGAGTCGAGCAGAATACAAAGAACAATGCCCACGCCTCATAGTCCTTCAAGATGTATCAGCTGATATCCACAGCTTTTCTAACCTGGATAAACTTATATATATATATATATATATAGTGTATCAAAAATATTGAAAGAGCTAGATGAGGTAAAATTTACGTTCCAAAAATTAGCAGAGTGTTAACAGTGTAGAATAAAAATTTCTAAATTCTCATCGAATATGCGTACAAATATCTGGGTCGGAAAAGTTATGTCGTCATATTACATATCCAAGAATTTTTCTTTTTGCTCATGCTCTGCATTGTCCTCTCCCTCGACGATGACTGATGTCGGTGAGTTTCCAGTTCGTTCCTTTTCATCCTTATCTCGTCCCGCCCACATAACGAACGGTCCTCTGCCGATGGTTCGCTCGGGACAATATTCAAATCGTCTACCCTCATACGTTACAAGCGACGATTTATACATATATACAGACACGATGGAAGGATATTACGTTACTAGAACAGATCTCGCAGATGATGGCTGGACTTGTGAAATGTGCAAAATTTTGAATTTCGTGATAATACGCGATCTGCTTCGTTAATAACATTTTAAACTAATGATATGAATGGCTTGGAGATAAAGACAAAGCTCGTTGGTTTACTGGACAAAGCTTGAGTCGAAGCGCTCATGAATAGCTACGCCATTGTTGTTTCACTCATTAAGTTGGATTTTGCCAGAATTCATGCTGTAGATAAAAGCTTAAACCTCTGTTCATGAAAATGAGTTTATGAGCTCATCAAATAAATTGATTTATTTGAGCTTGGCGAATATAAATGATTTTTATGATAAAATACGTTTAACGGATAACTATATATAACTATATATATAGGTAGGTAAATGATCTGCCTGCTAAAGAAGTTTGGCACTAACTATATTTTAGCTGAAACCTAGCCTCGCTCCGTGCTTTTAGCTGAACCAGCAGAGCTCGACTTTTTCTTAACTCGACTTCTTCTTAGCGGCTGAACTACTAAGTCGTTTCAATTAAAGTTTTTTTTCCACGTGTGTTGTGTAACAATTGCGTATAAATTACAAAATAAGAATATAAAATGTTGGGAAATGGCATTCTGAGTTGGTAGACGCTTTCAAATTACACTTCGTGCGGAAAAACATTTGAACTTTGTATTTTTGCTTCGAAAAAATTTGAACAGTTACTGACTTGAGTAAATTTAGTAGAATAATTTGGAACGTGTACACTCGGTAGACTCAAAAAACTTTTCGACTTTTGACCTTTTCTAATTCAGCTAGAGTTCGTTACGTCAACCTACTAAAAGTAAAGACGGAGAAAATGAAAGAGCGTGCAGGAGTAGTTTCTTTTTCCGTGGCCATAAAAAAGTCGATCTTTTTTTCACATCGGCATGTCGGCGATGGCTCGTCGTTAACTAAAATGCTCGAGGTTCCCGCAACGGCCCGACGCGCTCGTCTCCCTCTGCTGCTGCCGCCGCCGCCGCCGCCGCCGCCGCCGCCGCCGCCACTACTACGAGGACGGATTTAAGGATAGTAGGTAGTGGCTAGGTGGATTTCCCGGATTGTTTTTATCAATCATGTTTTTGCGCAGCCGCGCGCCTCGAGCGCGTGACCTACAAGTAATCAGCCGGAATTGTCATTAAATGCCCCTGGACTAGTCCCTTTTTCGTTATTTTCCTCGCCGGTGAGCTTATATTGGTTCACGAAAGGCCACCGTAAAGACCGTACGTGTACTTATTCCTTAAGCCTCGGTCCCCATTTCAGTCGGCAGTTAAAGGCGTTTCTTTGTTTTTTCTCTACTTCCTTCGAGCCATGATGATAGTAGCTCACCAGACGGATCTCGGCTCGCCCAACAGCTTCCCACAAAATACATATGCCCTAATTAATTACAAGGTTAAGAGCCCGGCAAAAGCGCGTCAAGATCTTTTCTTGATTGGCACTAAATTATTTGCACTCCGAAATAAAATGCAGCAGCGAATCAATTAAATCAGTTTGATTAGTTTTGTCGATGCTTGTATACATCATAATATATAAACAATGCGACTTGACAAATAGAGTATGTGAAAGTAATTCATTAATACGCAGAGTATTGAATGGAAACTCAATTTGTAATACGATATTTGTCTTAAAGAAGCTACTGCAAGTAGAGCAAAGAAGAAACTCGATCGACTTGATCGAAATAGGTTACACGCAAACTTAATCTCCGATTGCACCAACAGATGAAACCAACAGAATGAAAGTTTCAGTTTAGCTCGTGGAGATCGATTATTTCAATTTATATTGTTAATCTCTGATTACTATACACATTCGATTGCATTTTCTAGTGTCTGTTTCTGTCATCCTCTGATTATATATTTCCGCCTTCTCCTTCTCTTTCTCTTTGTTTTCTGAACAATATAAATACAAGCGAAAAAAAGTGAGTATACTAGGAAGGCTTGAGTTGCGGAATTGTCTAAAAGAGCTCTAAAAGCGATTGTCGCGCTGAGAAAACGTGGACACGATTACAGGTCCACCAGGCGAATTATTACTATTATTACTGTTACTGTTATAGGCTTGGGTCAGAATATTCGAGGAAATTGGAGAACGAAAAGTTTCACCGTAGGGTTGTAGTGTGAAGAGCGAGTGAATCAAAGTATAACGTTCTTGCGAGTTAACTCTTAAAAGGAATATATGATATATATTTACAATAGCTTTGAAATGGTCGAGTGTGAGTTTAATTAAATTGTAGAGGGAATTGAAGTTCTTCGCTAATTATCTTTTTAATTAATCTTAAGAATAAAATGCAGATATTCGAGGAGAAAAGCAGGCCGAGATAAAAGGAGGTACGTTGAGCTGCTTTACGAGTTTATATATAATCTAGCGTCCCCGACGAGGCAGTCGAAATGATGTGATATCAGATACGCCACCGCCGCCACCGCCGCCGTCGCTCGTCACGGCATAAGCCAAACGATCCCCGGCAAAGCTCTACGATGCTTTCTTGCCCTTCTAATCTGGCTTATACATTAGTCTACTAAAGCGCATAGATTTTGAAGTCCTAATTTACTTGCTATGCGATATGGCTCTCAATGAAGTGATTCAAGCTCATCCAATGATATAGGTAGCCACGAAATTCTATGTTTAATAAAATCTATAGGATTCTTTTAAATATTTCCTCTGTCAACCAAATTGAGCAGTGCGCAACTGTAGCGTTGCGTCGAAATTGCGATTTATGATTATGTAATGTATTTGCCGGGAAACAATTCAATTATTTATTCATAAAATCTCATTTTTATCGCACGCAAATAAATCTCTCAATTCATACAATAATATTGATAATGTGAAAATATAAAGTTTAAATATACGCGGGATCGGTGGCCGGTGGTGAAAAACGGCCGCGGCGATATTAGCTATATTGAAATAAATAAATATCGAAGATAAAATATGAACTGGCTGAAATACATGGGCTCAACTGCGTGGAATGAATTTCAGTTAAACACGACGGGAATTTGTCATTGCAGAGGATCCGAGTAAAGCATAGCTTGGGAAATATTGACTTTTTAACGAAAAACTGCGCCGCGGGTTCTGCGCTCAATTTGACAATTAGGCCAGGCAAATTATCGAGAGGTAGCAGGAGAAATAATTCCTTCGGTAGGTGGAAAAAGTCGAAACGGCTATATAGAATAGCGAGGGTCAGGGGAGCGTGAATAATTGGCGGCTAGAAAATGAGCGCTCGTCAGCGGCACAATGGGGAAAATGGAAGAAACGCGCGGCGGCGTACGGGAGTGGGCAGCAGCAGGACAGACCCAGGCCTCGGCGCGGCTGTCCAGCAACTAGCCAGCAGCTGTCAAGTACAGCGCGGAATCGGCGAGGAGGCGAGGCGGGGGAGGCCGCGCGAGGGGAGGAGTTTTGGCCCGATGCGCCTAGCCGGCCTTTGTTATAGCTGCGCCCCCGCGAATTTCATTGCGCTCTCGGTAGACTTATGAGCGGGGCCGAGCTCACCGTCCGACAATGCCGCCGGCAGCCGTGCATCCGACCGCTTGTTAATGCCTATGTGTAAACAGTGGCTGCGTGGACAAGCGCCGGGAGGCTGTTTACACGCGGCGCCTCGCCCGGCGGCGGCTCACGGCAAAACCGTTTACCTCATCCTCGCCTCTCCCTACCCCTCGTCAGCCCTCGCCTCGCCGCACCTCGCCACGCCGCACTTCGCATCGTCTCGCTTTTCCGGCTTTTTAAGCCTTTTCATCATCGGCCGGCCAGCAAAATAAGAGAACGTGCGGCAAGAGAAGATTCGCGGACGACGAGCGAGAGAGACGGGGAAGAAAGCAGGAGGAGCAGCAGCAGCAGCAGCTCGGACGTCTACTTGAAAAAGGCACTTTGCGCGGCCAGCAGCACAATAACCGGAACTGGTTACGTGCCCGAAATAACGAAGCGGTGGCGCCTCGCTCTCGCTCTCTCAGGAGTCGAATGGGAAAGAACTGCTGCGGACCGCGTATTTCGATCTGCCAAGGGTTAAGAAGAGTCGAGAGAGGATAGTCGGCGGCCCCCGCAGACCGTCGACGCCTTTCATTTGTATTGTGTGGCTTGTTTGAGTTCGCTCGATACAGATATCGATATATATACCAACGTTTCTTGCGGCGTTGCTGCCCAGGGACCGCCAGACACTTACTGTTCACACACACACGCGTGCACACACACACACACACACACAC
>UELV01097505.1:0-14005 GCA_900490015.1 Megastigmus stigmatizans | reverse complement strand
AATAGAATTTTTTGTTAATATAAATTTTTACATTTTCATTTATTCGCTCAAGTCAGAAATTTATCCATCGTTGTTCAAGATCCACTATTCCATTTTCATTAATACGCATGTATTTTCATTTATGCATATAATAAGTATTACCTTAAATAACTTCCTTGCGGATGAAATAAGAATACTTTATCTTGTTTATTAAATAACTATAAATAAGCATTTTCAAATTATTGCAATTTTTAGTTTTGCGGCCTCTTCTGTTGTAATCGCATTACAGTGACTGGTTTTTTTTCATCAGATAAGAATTTCGCCTGCTTTTCGCTTTTTACATATTTTTGCAAGCTACTTTTTTCCAGTTATGTTGCTATTTCAAAATGTTTCAGTCGAAGAACATCGCTGAACGAGTATCAACAAAAACTCAACGTGGCAGCGAAACGGCAATTCAAAAAGCTTGATTTCTTTTGTCAACAAGGGGGTCAGTAGCTTGTGAAAAGTAAATTGAAATTAATTAAGTTGGAATAGTTAAATTACGAATCAAGTCACGTAAAGGTGTTCGATCTGGTGAGACATTCTTAGGATCGAGCGGTTGACTCGAATTTCTTTATTTGAACTCGCTCAATTGAATTTTAACGACCTTGCAATTATTTCTACCATTAACTCATGCGAAGGTTTGCTCGGCTAATGCAAAACTACACGAACGCGTAAATGAGTACGTCGATGAAAAATTGTAGTTTCTCTGAATGGCGGTGATTGCACAAAAAATTAAAACGCAGTTTTGCTTCGATAAACTTTCCGATGACATATATAAGCCGATATAATTGTACAGAATCATAAAAATATCCTGAATTGCAGAAAAGTTAATTGATTTAAAAATGTATTTTGCTGCGTGTCATATTAAATTACTATCTCGCACTATAATCATTCAAAATTACATACGATAGACGTAAAAATTAGTGTACAATAATTTAAATTGTCACAGTACCCAAAATCGCGATCGAAGTCCAAGAGTTCATTTTTCGAAAAGTGAAGCAAGAATTTCTCTATATAACAGTCAAAATGATTTACAACCATTTTGGGCTCCATTCGAGCCGATTCCGAGCGAAAAAAGGATCCCACGAGTTTAACCTACCATGTTTCCCCTTATCATTCCACGTGACGTTCAAAAAAATAGCGGTTAATGGCTCGTATATACACTTTGCCAAAAATATAAGCCGACGTCGTCGAGGGAATGGGCGAGAAAAGATGGGCGAACAAAGACAACTGTATAGTTCTTTGCGGTAGTGGAAGTATGAGTATATGGAGGGCTTTCGTTTTTTAATTAATTTTGAAATGCGGAAAAAATCTAGTTAAAGTCTGTAGCCTCTAAACTTACGGGATTTCCGTAATTTGACTCGGTAGCGCGATGGAAATCGGTCGCCTTGAATATCTTGTATATCCTACAACTGACTTAGTATATGGAATAGAAAACAATTCGTATTAAAATGAGGTATTTCATATAAATAGTAATAGCTTAACTAATGAAATAGTTTTTAACTGCAATTTAACACAATGCAAATTCGTGTGCCAGTATCTTACTCTCTTTAATGAAGTTATGTATTCGCACAAAATTTGAAATGGATATTTCGATAGAAATAGCAGGCATATACCTAGTTACAACTTGTTCTATAAATGGTAATTTCTATAAATGGTGTAAATTCAATTTTCTACATCATTTTTTCATATTAAATTTTCAGACCATTTAAATATTATACAATATGACGGAAAAGTATGTACTTGATTTTTATTGCTATTCAAATAGAGAATCGAAGTATTTATTGTTTCGCTAAAATGCAATTGAGTGTAAATAGTGGTCATTACATCACTAACAATAAGAAGAAAAAAACATGCAGTACTTTTTTATGAGTCAGAAATACCAAAATCGGGTAAACCGAACATATAGAAAATTTTGAATTTTGTTTTAAGTGAACGCTCTTGTCGAATGTAATCTGGTGCAATTTCGATATACTTGGTTGAATGACCAGTTCGCTGGAAATCGCGTGACGGATGACAGCGGCCAGTAGTAAATACTGATACGAAGTATCAGCGAAGATTACAGGAGTCAGGGATAAGTTAACACAAATCCCAGCGGGGATTATATTCCCTTTCTCGGAATAATTATTGATTTTCATGCGAACCGTTTTTTAATTTTGCATATTTTTACAGCTTATAGTCTATAGTTTAATTTTGGAAACTTATCGCTTCGTGCTGTGCTCACGGCTTGTGGTTTTTAGGATGAATCGAAATAATTGGTAATTTTGATACTGATTGCAGAGTGATTACAATAAGAGAATCAACCAGTTTCGAATGAATCGAAACTCTAGCAGTGAATTATAACAATTTGAGCTCGTACAAATAGTTTTTAAATTAAATCGAACTTGTACAGAAAGAAAAGATTTAGTTGTGGCATCCAAAGTCATTAGTTAGATCATATGTAGTTATAAGAAGTAAAAACTTTCGTTAAAGCATCTAAACATTTTGTTGCCAAATTTTTATTTGGGAGAACCCAAGTAAATTATTACGTCTTGACTATATTTGAATATCACAACTAAGGCTTTGATCCTCACATCTAAAACGCTTACAAAAATTATTTGTTCTTACAAGCAAAGTGTTTTTACCGTGTGTCATTTCAGTCTTATTTGCAACCAGCTTTAGTTGTTTTATTCGATTGTACGAAGTTGAGTAGAAATTTTTTTTAATAAGTTCAATAACACTTTAATAGTGTATACGCGTTTTAATGTTTATACGTTTGAAGTAAAATCATATATTGATTTATGCTGGCTACTCGAATCGAGATAATAAAGAAACTGCTGCATGATTTATGAAAAAAAGAGAGAAGGAAAAAGAAATTGAAAACTAGGTCAATGATGATAATACGTACTCTTGTTATTACACCCATTTTATACGAGCTGGACAATTAAAATTCGGACCGCACATTTTTTTGAGGGTATTAAAAAAAAACTGAATATTTCGATGCACTGACTCGGTCACTGTGCGATATCGCAAAGCATAATGAATTTTATTGAATTTCGAACTTTGAGAATATCAATTATTAAAGATGAGAATATCAATATCTTTAAAGATTGAAATTATCAGGAACTCACTTTTTGGAGTTAGAAAGAATAAATACTTAAGGATGTTCTGGCTATATAACAGAAACGATTACACACACTTGAAGATTTGTAAATAAGTAGATTTTAACAATACAAGCTCACACACAACATTTTAGAAGGATTCAGAAGCACGCTTAAAAGTTATTGATAAGTATAAGTACCAATTTAACACGCGCTGTATAGAATATCTATCGATATGAAAAAACTAAGGAAAAAAATGTCAAGTATTTGAAATTTTGTATAACAATAACTAATTATACTTTAAACATGCATTAATGATAAAAAATGTATTTTAGAAGCTATAAACGAAGCAATTCAGGATTAACATGTTAAAGAAGGGCAAATTCGCAGCCAAAAGTTTGTAAAATTAATCTTTACTTATTCTTCACTTATGTACGCAGAAAATACTTTTAAGGTAGCTCTTGGGTTAATTCGACTTTCTAAGACATAAAAAATAATTGTATAGAAATATTCAGGAGTATTTACTGAATATATTTTATAAATTTTGAGTCAAGTTATCGTGTAAAAATTAAAAATATTGTAAATTAAAGTTGAAGTATTTGCGGGTATTTAACATTAGCCCTTATGAGACAGGCTCTCCGAGAGATGGGAAGTGAAAGATTTTTGTATAGATAGAGATCTATGTCAATACTGAAACACTAGATTTTAATAGATTGATATTTCAGCTTTTCAAAAATATAAAAGTTATTATAGGTTATCGTGTAAAATTAAAAGATATTTACTATCAAAGCAAGCAAAATCTCGTTTTCACGGGTTAATTTAGGAAGTGATAGAAATGAATAGAAAAAAATTATTTTCAAAAATGTTTCATTTTAATGAAATAATAAAGAATAGGATATTAAAACTAAAGAAAAATTAAAGAAAAAAAATTTTGAAATACTTTAAATAGGCATATTAAAGTATTTAAAACAATTTTTCGTTTCATCTCTCTACTGACTAGAGAGTACCCATAGAGCTACCTTAAATACATTCAAATCAATTTTAACCGGTTTCAATCTTCAATACTAGAATAGTTCTGTATAAAAATATATTTTATAATCATAAAAGCTGAATTTTTAAATTTGACTAACTTTTGGATTTTACTGTATAGCCAGAACATCCTCAATTGGTGTAATGTTTCCAAATTGTCTCATATAGATCTTCTTGATTTATTGATCTTCATCAAAAAATCAAATTTTTAAGTATGACTTTTTTTAAATTTTAGTATTTATTTTATTAAAGTTGTAGCTTTATGCAAAACATAAATTCTATTCTTAGTCAGCCTTTTAAAAGCAAATTGATAATATAAGAAATACTATTTTTATTCATATTAATATCATTTTATTCAAATTTAAATTTAAAAAACTGCTATTCCCGCAAAATAGCTGTTTAATTAAGCAACCAAATTCATTTCCTATAAGAGAAAAATGTGTTTCTTTACATTTTAATAACTTAACTTCTTATACATAAAAATATTACTTTACAAAGTGATTATACATAAAATACAATTATTAACGAATCAGACAAAATATAATTAACAGCGGATTAACCGACTTCCAAAGGAAAAAGAAAAAAGATTTTCGAAAACCCAAAAGGCAAGGAAGCAGAAAGCAAAGATCGAAGCTAAAGCGTCAGAACTGGACTAACCAGTTTAATTTCGCAATGGATTTTCGAAAGGCCAGACAATTCAAAAGACTAGAGACCCTTGAAACATACAGAAAAATTTCGTCATTTCGATTCGGGAAGCTCGGCGCGACGCGAACGTGAGTGAAAAGACGAATGACCGACCGAGTCGCTCGTATCGGCGCCATGCATAAAAAAGTATAAAAAAGTAAGAGAGAACGAACGAAACTTGTGTCCGATAAGAGGATCGAGACGTTATTTGTCTCCTCCTTTTTCGATCTCGCGCGCTGGCAACGAAATGGGACAGAAAGATGGCGCCTTAGTGAATGTCGCGCGTGGGAATTAAATAAGGTTAGGATGCCGAGCTCTGCCATCATTCATTTCATCCCTTTTATCAGCGCGATTTTACATGTATCGGAAAAGAAAAAGTATGATGTAAGGAAAAGTTTAGTCGTCAGTGTTACAAACAGCAGCCAACATTATATTGACGCATCGTATAGCAAAGAATTATTTGGACCATTCGACTGCACCACAGAATAAAAAAGTTAGTCTAGCACATGTCTACAGTAAAAGTCTAGATATACTAGATTCTGACTGCGACTATCTCTATACTCGATGACAGTATATCATGTCTTAAATCAAAAGTTTCATTTTTATAACAAAAGCATCGCGTCATGTAATAAATATAATTAAGTTTTAGACAAACTTCGTATTACATGTTTAGAAAAACTATGTATTTGTTTAATTCAATATTATAATTAATTATGAGTTTTAAAGGTAAATGTTAAAATATTAAAAATTGAACGAAAATAGCATGAAACTGCAATTATCGCTAAGTACATACGTACAGATTCTCTTTAATTGCTTTTCGAAGAGAAATAGAATTATAAAAATTACGCTTTCGCGCTTTGTATTAAATCAAGGTATGGGCAAAAGTCTGGAATAATAGATTGGAATAAGTATGGAATCAAAGTATAGGCCAAAGTCAGTCTTCCTCTGGACATACGTTAGACTTTTACCAAACTATTTTTGACTAACTTTTCTCCAGACTACTAAGACTAATTTATTTAAATGAATATCGGTGCCAAATTTTAGTGAAATCTTTAGTATAGAACAGAAAGCCTCACATATTTTTTTTCGAAATTTATTTTGTCTTGAAGTTGTAATAGTGGTATGTTTAATTTTCTCAATAGATATATATTTATTTTCTATTAATATTCAATAATGTTTGATTGGCAGTAACGAGATTGAAAATTAATAAAGCGAAAACAGTGAAAAATTCCTGTCTATTTTATATTCTGATAAAGTAGTTAATAACGGAAACTAAAATGACATAATGTTTATTTATTTTCTTTTTTTTTTTTTTCATAAAATGTATGAATCACTTGAATTATAGCACGAAGTTATTGTATTTTCGTGTCAGAATGTACTATTTAAAAAAGTACATTATTATAGATTTTAGAAAACTTCGTTCTTGTTTCTTTCCTGTTCATCAACCACTACTTTTGCCTGGTGCAATTGGTTCATTTTCATTCGTTTCAAAATATTACATGCATTTAATTAAGACCCCATTCATCAGCATTCACTTCATTATTATTACTCTTTAAATCAATTAATCAGTCTTCATCTTCTGCAGTTACATCAACTGACCCTTTAATCGAAAAAGTGCTCGATTAACGATCAGTTGACAATATTTAATATGAATTGAATTAACTTTTCAATGACTGAAGAAGGAGTATACGTAAAAATTCTCTCCGTTAATCTATCGGTTTCATTAATCGAAGTATCGATTTCAAAAGATTGCGAGTTTATAAAACGTTCGAATTAATATAAAAAAAAGCGGCGATTGATAACAATGGGGGTGAGATTATCAAGAGAGCAAGATAATGGTTATTAATATATAGCTGATAAGATAGGCGCAGTCATTATAAAGCTTAAGATAAGATAGAAAATCGAGCTATACATCGTTTGCTATATATATATATATATATATATAATGCAATAATCATATACGTTTCGGTGATTTTGGGTTTTTCAACCGTTCTCCTAATGTTTTTCTTTAAATCATAAAGAACCGTCGAAATACTTAAAATCATTGGAAACTTGTATGATAATTGCATTTGATTACTAAATAGGGTATACATTTTTAGACCTTGAATGTCTTTAATTGATTGTTGTTTAAAAAGTTATTGTACTTTCGCAAAAGTCTTAATTATTTTATCCATTAATTTTAGGAAGTTATACAATAACTTATTGAAATCTGAATTATACTAAACGACCACGTAAATATTTTCTATAGTTCCCATTTCAAGGGATGACCTAAATTAAAGTTAACGAAATAAAATCATAAATTATAGTACTTGAAACGATTATTCCCCGAAAGCCATTTCTTTACAGAGCACCTGAGGACTAAAACATATGTAACACGAAATTCAATTCATTTCATGGGCTACAGTTGAAACAGCAGTTATAGGGCCTAACCGCCCTTGCAGAATATATATACTAAATTTCGTATAATCTTGTTCCGGTGCATATGTTCCTTTACTCGGAGTAGTGCGTAGTTGCGTAGGTATTGTACATTTGGGTTTTCCCATAACCTCTGAACACGCGACTTTTTTGGGGTAAGACAACGGGTGTAACAGTATAGAGTGAGAGTCTCACTTCAGGAAATTCCGACTGGGAACCAAGACAATAATTTAAATGAAGCCATTATGCTTGAGTGAATTAAGGCTCTTTTACGTGACGATTAATAACCGCGCTATAGTTGCATTGAAAAATGTCATAATTTCTGGGTAGTTTTTAATTTTTTTTCTCAGTTGCATAGGTTGTGCTTACTCTGTGTACTATATAAATAGTACTCGTAAACTTAGATCATGTTAATTTCAATCTTGTTTTTAAACTGCTAAAATTGACTGAAATTACACTATTTCCCAAGATCAAATTTAATACTCCAATCAGAAAAGTTGGAGGAACAATGAATGAAATAAAATAATCGAACTTCTGTTTTTAAAAATAATTTTGATTAATTTATCAGCTTTTATCAAATTTTTTATACAAAATTGGTTCAAAATTATTTTAGAGTTCAAAAGTTATTTTTAAATGTCCAAAAAATAAGGAATTATGGATAAAAAATTGCTGATTAAAGAATAATGAGTATTGAATATAAGTATTCATAAAGTAAAATAAGTATAACTATAAATATAGATTTGATTTCCTAAAAAAATACCAATGCCGGCTTAAATATAGTACTATAATTTTCTTCTAGGCACCATATATAAGTGATTTTAACTTTCTCAACCTTGATTTATATTTAATTTATTTAAAGCAGGATTAACTCTTTATATTTTTATCTTTAACAAATTTTTTTCATAGAAGTAAGCGTATCACTAAAAATTTTAGCCTTGTTTTCTATTCTACATATAGTATTTAAATTAGCAAAAATAACAAATTTTTGCAAAAATTTATTATTTATGTTATTGAAAATTTAGCATTGGGTGGTTTCACAGAAAAAATATTGATCGTCCATATACATCATTTAAAGAAAAATGAAATTTAATATTAAAGCCTTACTATATAAATAATCCTTTTTTACGTGGACTGTTACTTTACCTGCGTTGAACATTTCTTCTTTATTTTTGTGCAATCGCACTTGGACAATCGAACGATTGTCATTTCTGGAATTGAACGTAAGTGATGTATTGGTTAAGTAATGATTACTTTTTATACAAATATTAAAAATGCGATTAGATAAAAGTGGCGAATCCGGAGGCTCGTCAACGGCGTAATTTAATAGAGAACACTGGGTTTTTATGAGTAACCTGATCATTTGAATGACATCATCAGAAGATTTTGTAAAGTTTGAATTTCTTTAATTTTATTCCATCATTTTTTCTCGTATGTGTCAAAGATAGAGCGAATAAAAAATTATGAAAATAGTTCTTGTTTGCAATTTTCTTATATAATTTTCGAAAAAATTTTATTAAATCTTTGCCGGAATAAAATTTATATTAATTTCAAAGTAAGTTGATAATGTCTTAGAAAATATTATTATTGTTTCATATATTCATCTAGTATAAGAAAAAAACCTTATTATTTTGATGAAAGGCTCTAGCGTAATAAACATGTGAAAATTACTCTTGACCGTATCTCTAATATATCATTTCTAAGTATTTTTGAAATATATATTCGTGCAAAAATTTAGTTTTTTACCTCGCTATATAACAGAGATACAGTGTTAAACGTAATTTTTGACTTTATTTTTTTCTTTCCTGTTTTTATCCAAATTTTCGAAAACCGGTTAGAAAAAAATATTATATATATTTAGGGCAACATCAAAAAAATTAATTAAACTTTGTAAACCCTGTTATGATGTTATCCATGTGCTAAAAATATTGAATAAATTCCTTTTTTAATGTATTTTAGTAAAATATTTTTTCTTCGAACATGTTTCGAAAATTTAATCAAAAACTTTTAACAAATATTTTTTCCGAGTGGGATCCAAAAATTTTTAAGGAAAACGATTTCATGAATTTTATGAATTTTTGTAGTCTTGAGATTTTATTTTATAGTTTCAGCAAAAAACAATTAAAATATAGTTGTAAAAATGTATTTTTATGAATTGTTTCAAAAGCCTAAGTTCAAAAACAGCAGCGAAAAAAAAATGAAACCTAATAATTACGTTTAACGCTGCAACTCAGTAGTAATACGAGATAGAGACATAAAATTATTAACGATTCGATCAAGGGCAATTTTCACATGTTTATTCCTCTAGAGCCTTTGATCCTTTGATACTGACATATCAAGATTTAGAACAAGAATTTTGCCTTAGATTTCCGAAATCTTGAAAAATGATCTGAGATAAATCGGTTTCATTCACATAAAAATATAATTATCATTTAATTCACTACGCACTGCGCGCGTAGTAATAAAAAGAAATCGCACAAAATCCCCGACTATATTCTCTGAAAATCCACAGGCTATCCAATCCGCGTAATCTGCGTCTCAAGCTTTTTCGTGGTGCGGCTCGTAAAAAATTGGCCCATGGCACCTCGTGCCCCTTCCACCTAATGCGAGACTAAATTTTCATTCATCCCCACCCGCAGAAGCCGGCTTGGAAATCCCGTCGTAAGATACAAGCCTTCATATCTGGCGGCAAGTGGAGGAGGAGCATCAGTCTAGTGTCGAGCGCCGAGTTGCGCGGAAGATTATCTCCGCGCGTGCGCAACTTTGTCGTTTATTTTGTTCTTCTTTCTTATTCGTATATCGTTTTTTTTTATTGCACGCGTGCCACGTGTGTGTACACAGTTTTCTGTGCGCAGGAACAGTTTTTTCTTCTTCTTTTGAGGTTAAGTGTGCGGTGCTCGAGCAGAAGGCTTTTCGTTTTATGTGCAAAAGTGTGATAATGCGTAATCGCAAGCGCAAACTCGTGTCGAAACTGAAAAAATTGATTCTGTATCTGAGGAAGGCCGGGAGACACATTAATAAGAGAATCAAGGAAATCGAGGTAAAGATGCTGGAAAAGTCTACGGATCTTTCTTTTTAAGAGACGCTTATCGCCATTCGAAAAATTTCGTTTACTATACTATATACGCGTTGTACTTTTTAAAGGTTATACTTGCTTACAAAAATCAGTTATCTAAACAACTCATTTTTTTTAAAGCAAATTATCTATTTAGCTTTAAAACCTTGACGTCATTTGATTAGTCCCAATGCGTTATAGTTCAGAGCATTATAGAAATTCCTTTCTAGTCAGAATACACTATTTTGATGAAACATTGTTGAATGCTATAATTGATTTTTTTTAATCGATTTCTCTATGATTAATGTTAGCTATTTTATTTATTTGCACTTTTTCGGATATAAATGTAGTTTAATAAAATACAACTCTCGTTTTTATGAAAATAAATTTATGCAGAATGATTAGTCCACTTAAAGCATCATCTCTCCCATTGACTCCACGGGATTTCTAAATAGCTCGTTCTAACCTTAGAAAGAGGGTTGATACGGTCGATTAACCAGAAACGGTCTCGGTCTGTTGCAGCCTGTCAGTGAATGGACGTCGCTGAACGTCGTCGAGTGGATGGCGGCGCTAAATCTCTACCGCTATGCCGACGTCTTCAAGTCGAAGGACATCAAGGGCAGCGATCTGCTTAACTTGGACCGCGAGAAGCTGATGGTAAGTTTCTATATTTTCATTCTCTCCTACTTATGTTGTATCTGTGCCGGTGTCGTGTGCTGTAATATGATCAGTGATGTGCCGTGAGCGGCACGTGACTCGGGACTCGATTCTAATTATTGTATGCGCGCATGTATACTTGCTTCGTTCAATGGGATGTTTCCTTATACTCTTTCAGGATGTTCCGTTTTGTATTATTTCGAATTTTTAATGAGCGACGAGCGAGTGGAACTCGCTTGTGTATGAATAAGAAATGCGGTTAATATATTAGTTGCAATGTTAACTTTTAATTTTACTCTAGTAGTTTATTAATTTATTATGTACTTGAAGACGATTATCGGCCCGTACAATCATAAAGTTTATCTTAATTTTATAAGTCATCGTTAATTACATTCTTTTTAATGAAATATATTAATTATGCACCATAAAATACTAAAATGTAATTGAGTAGGGTAAGAATAATAAAAATATAAAAAACGAAGTACGACATACACTTTTGCATACAGTCTGTACTACGATATAGATATAGTTGTAACGTTATAAGGATATCCTAAAATTGCAGTACCTTTGACGTTAGTACCGTAAGCCTTGATTAATGTTTGTACATATATTTATTATTTTTAAGTCTAGTATATCAAACTGGTTATTTAAAGTTAAAATTTAAAACTTTAAAATTAAATGTTTCAATTTTTAATACAGAGTTTGTTCCAAAAATTAATCTCTATCTTTATACATTTCGTTAAATACAAAAACCTGGAAAGTAGGAATCTTTCCGAACACAGCACATCCCTTCAATATTGTTAACCTATTGCTGTACAGCGTTATGCTTATGTGATGCCTATGTTTCGTACATTTTTTTTATTCACAATTTTTTAAGGACACGAAATTCATTATTTAGCGTTATCTGGTATTATATTATTTGGTATAATATTATTAAGTATTTTTGGTATTGTAAACCTGATAAAAAATTTCTCTATATCTGAGCTACTTATTTTAGAACTATATTTTGTGTACATATTTAACACACTTTAAATTGATATTTAGGTTTTTTTAAAGGTCTTGACATGTAGATAATAAATATACAATAGCGTTGTTGCGAAAAAATTAAAAATCTAATTAAAGTTTAAAGTCGTTTAGGAATTCTTTATTAAATGAAAAGCTAGTTTTATCAATTTTGGATTCGTATTAAGAAACCGCAAAAGTTGGAAAATTCCGAATTTTGTAATATTATAATGACAAACACCATTAGCTAGTCTTATTATATATAAATTTATTGGAGTGAGTAAATACGGAATGAATTTTACTTATAATATTGGTTTCTCATTATATATGTATGTGGGAGCGTTCACCAAAAACCGGCCAGCGGGCGCGCGCAGCGCATTTTTTTCGTAAAAGGCGCTCTCTTCAACTCGCCTATAATCCTTCGTTGAGCGTATCAGAAAAAAACTAAGTATGTATACCGATAGATTTTTTCCTGCTTTTTCTAATGGTGTCATTATTTTTATTACAACACACTTTTTTCTGGTCAAAAAATCAATTAGAATGTTCAGACCATTCCAAAAAAATATATCATTTTTTTTTCAAAATAAATTTCACCATTCAAAAGTACAAGTCTGAAGCTACAAAACTCTAAATTTTTAAGTTGGAGAAATAAAGATATATATTACGAGGTTTTACGTAAGTTTATTTAAATTTAAGTTAATTGAGTTTAGGTATTTTTTTATTTCAATTATAAAAAAAATTTTAAAATAAAGTCTAACAATATAAATAAATTATTTTGTATAAATGTATGTAATTGCCTAACTTACAATTTTGAGAGATTCGAATTTACCGCGAGGAATGTAATAATAATAGTTACAGTTGTCAGTAATAGCATATTCTTTTCGAAATAAAAAATCAATAAAATTTGATGAAAGTTACGAAATCTAGAGTCCGTAACGTACAATTAATTTTAGTTTTTTTTTATGCTTTTCATAATATACTATCACACTACACTCAACGTTATAATTAGATTTTCCAGTACGCGTTATAAAATGACGCAATAGGTATAACATTTTTCTAACCGTGTGCTCCCCCTCCGAATTAAAAGAAAAATTACAACGCAAAAGAAAAATCTTACGTGATTCACAAGCAGAGATATTTGCATATGCTAATAGAAGTAAAAAAAAGAATTTTTGTCGGCGACGATTAATTTCTTCTTTTTGTTTCGTCTATTAAGACACGCTTGCATTGCTTCGATCGTTAAAAAATCGCATGTGCGGTGACTCACTCCGAAAAAAGCGTCACACCGAGGCGTTAAAAAGTTATAACGATCGTTGAAAATGGAACTTAGATAAAAATTGCACTCGAGCTTTCTAATTGCTAATTAAAAACACTGTGCGCCGCTTGTGCCAACAATAGAATTATTGCAATGATTACTTTTGTTAATTCACCGACTTTCTTATTAAACTCGAACGAAGTTAAAGATATGAAATATTAAAGATATCATGAAATATTAGAAATGTATGATATATTGATAAATTACTCTCTGGGTAGGTAAAACGAATTGAGTTTATAAGATCTGAAATTGAAATTGAAATATATTGAAAACCAAATTTGAAATTTTCATGCTGGTAGAAAATAACCGAGTTTGGCTGGTCGCTTATCCAGCCATTAGCTAGTTTCGACTAGCCAGTACTTTGAAAGTCAAGTCGAAAAAAATTCGGCTCAGACTCGGCAAAGCTAAATATTTAGAAATACATATGACTGACATGACGCGCGCTTTTATGCACATATTTATCGGTATCCAATGATTTTCTTAATAAACTATTTCATAATGAACTGCTAAAGAGTCAATATAAACAACAGAAATAGGATAAAATTGTTTGAGAAGTGAGAAAATTCTCCCGTAATGTATTAAAATGCATTGTTCAATCGGGAGTCAGTGACGTCAGCGTGACATACAATGACCGAGTTGTGTTTTAAGAAAGCGAAGCAGACTGCTGATCATAACCTTATTTTTTAACGACCAACGACAACATTAAGAAAGCTATGGTGCTGTAAGAGAGAGAGAGAGAGAGAGAGAGAG
>UELV01097504.1:0-15299 GCA_900490015.1 Megastigmus stigmatizans | reverse complement strand
ATATATATATATATATATATATACATAAGTGCCTGCGTATATATATAACGAATATCGTCAAAGCCTCGCGCGTCTCGATGGCGTCAACGACATAATGTACACACGCACATTATATACGTGCGACATCCCCCTGCCTGTTGACTGCTGTAGCGTGTAGTGTGTATGTATATATATACGACACGACGGACCTGCATTTAAATGCAATCTTTCATTATCCGCGCGCAACAGGAGCAGTAGTAACGAGCATCGGCGCTTGTATACGAGGATAGTACGCGTACAATAATATACATGCACCGGGCGAATATCTTTCGGCTTAAAGTGTATAATAAAGATTGTATTACGCTAGTGCGAGTTACATCATTGTGTATATAATCGCCACCGTGTGTGTGTGTGTGTGTGTGTGTGTGTGTGAGGGGAGGCCGTGCACATATACAGCGTTCCTCGTCGATTTTTTTTCCTTACTCCAGCGTCGAGAAAGGCTATGTCTTGGGCTAACGACAAGGACAGCATGAGCTACTCATCGACGTACAAGCTTGTCGTAGTCGGCGGTGGAGGAGTCGGCAAGTCCGCTATTACGATACAGTTGATTCAGGTGAGTGACAAATCTAGGCTTGGAAAACTGTGTATTTCTCATTCGTGCAGGCGCGCGCCGTGTGTTGGCCGTGACACGCCTTTTTTGACTTAGAAGCGTCTGCAACTGAAAGCTCCTTTTCCTCTTTTTATATTACGGCGACGACGGACGTGGATTGATTTTTAACGACTCGACTCGCGTCACGCTGCTCTTTTCTACGTAAATATTTCTGTTTTACGGCTGCGATTTCGAGACTGAAAGTTTTGCGCTGCTGCATGCGCAAAGAGAGGAGTTTAAAGCTTACGGTTGTTATTTCGCGAGATAAATAGAGATAAAAATTTCGTTGCAATTGAGTGAAAGGGCATCTGAAAGATGATTTCATATCGCGAGGATAGCGTCTTTAATTATTGCTCAACGCATTCTATTTCGATTACTCAGAGGGCTAAAAAAACTTAAACAAGCTTGAATATTGTTAATTAAAATTCAACTATATAGATTTATTAATAAGTATAATTACTTTTTTATTGTTAGCATTTCAGTTTGGAATTTGTTAAACTTTATTGACATTGTTGAATTGTAGATATTGCAATAGGTATCTGTATTGTTAGTAGAGATACCTATTGCAATATCTACAATTCAACAATGTCAATAAAGTTTAACAAATTCCAAACTGAAATGCTAACAATAAAAAAGTAATTATACTTATTAATAAATCTATATAGTTGAATTTTAATTAACAATATTCAAGCTTGTTTAAGTTTTTTTAGCCCTCTGAGTAATCGAAATAGAATGCGTTGAGCAATAATTAAAGACGCTATCCTCGCGATATTGTTGTAGTATTGTTAGTAGGTATCATTTATTTTTTTGTGCAACAAGTAAAATTCCAAAATTATTTTACGAGTGGGCAATGTCTGGTAATGCATAGCTTTCGCATGAGTGTAAATAAAATTGTTTAGGTTATAGTTGTAAGGTCTATTAAATGAGTTATTTTAAGATCGCTTCCTAAAGTTTGGAGTCGTTTATAAGCGAACCGTAATCGATATTTTTAAATGAAAGAATGTAATTTAAAAAAAAAGGAAAATTATCTGGATAATACGTTATTTTATAAATTCATTTTAAAAAAAGCAAGTCACAAGTTTTCCGAAATTGGAAAGCCAAAAATTTTTTTGCCGTAATTTTTTATGCTAGTAAAAATTTCATTTCATTTCACTAGAATTTGGAATAGAATTTATATTCTCTACTCTCTTACTATAATTAATGAATTTCTACAGATACAAATACTGACGAGTGCGTATCTTGACTCGGATTCCAACATTAAATATTTTACTTTACAATAATAAAAATTCATTAGTCTTAATAATATTTCTATAATCAAATTATTTAAATATTTAATTTAAGTTTTTTTTTAAATGTAACTGAAACGTTCTATTCTTATATGACTAATATTATGATAAGTATATGAATATCATATTTCATATTAAATATAAAATGTATTTAGATTTATTATTATGAATCTTTTCAGGATGTGCGGGACATTCTTTATTATAAATTGACATAATTACTGATCGTAAATTTCTGAGTCACAGAAATTTGCTGTTCAGCGAAACATGATTTTGAAATAGAAATAATATATAATTAAGAATGCGTTTTTAATTACGAATATTGCTGATACGCCTATATTAATAAAGAAAAAACTGAAAGAATATAACTTTATTAATATTTATAGAAACGCATTTTCTTAAATGCAACAATATTTAGACGCTTTGGATCGAGCTATTAACAACGAAAATTTTGACTCCTAAAGCGCGATCAATGCCAAAGTTAATATGAGCCAAAAAAATCGTCTGGCTGAAACCTCGCGCGGGCCAGAGCGAGGAAAATTATGTTTCTATTCTCATCCATGATAATCCGAAGCGCTGCGGGAATTAGGTCTACGGCTGTTCTCGTTCTATATTATATTTTAGGTCGCTGTAATTAAGCTTACAGTATTTGAAAAGAATCGATACTCGCTCGCTCTTTTATTTTGGTAAAATTATCTTTACCCAATGCGAATTTGTTTAGTTATGATAAATTATTTTTAAACGTTCAAGTTGAGGAAAAACCGCGATAGAGCGACTCAAAGATTTACATAATGCAAAAATATAGTCGGAATCCATATAATCACGCGTATTATAGATATTTTAATCTGCAGTGTAGGTAATTGGCAAATACAAAACGTCTGGCGACTGCACATTTCGCAGTTTGCCAGTTATTCCTCGTTAAATTTAGATCGGAATATGTTAAAATATTATTTGCTTAGGGCAATTGTTTGGAACGAAATTGAATATAACTTATATAATTGAAAGTATTCTTTTTATATCGAGAGATATCGTTACGAAGTATCCTTGATGCATGAATGAGCGCGCGCTATATACGTGCAGTAAACTGTAAAGGGAAGACTAAACTGTAAAACCAGAGTTGAGACGTGTATGGGCGTTGCGTGGGCTATCTTACAAGCAAATATTATAATCCGGCTCTTGTATTCGATGTCAAGCTCAAACTCTCTCTCTCTTCGCTGAATGAAAAGCGAAAGAAATAACGTTACGTATACAGCCGTAGTATAATAACAATATGGAATGATTTAAATAAGGTTCTGCAATAGTTACATTATTGTGAATTCTTAAGAATATACCTCGAGATCTAACAGTAGTATATTAATTAATAAAGATTAATTATAATAATTTATTATAATTTCAATATTCCATATCCGTCTATCTTAAAATGTCGAAAGAAAATTGCAGTAGCTCGATTGTTATAGCAAGTGCTAATTAATGCCTTTCTTATTTTTTTCAGAGCTATTTTGTGACTGATTATGACCCGACGATCGAAGACTCGTATACCAAACAGTGTGTCATCGACGATGTTCCTGCGAAGCTTGATAGTGAGTTTATTATCTTGTTGATAAAAATACAACAAAAACTATAATTAAACACGAGCTTGTTTTTCAAAACAGTTTTGGATACCGCCGGTCAGGAGGAATTCAGTGCCATGCGAGAACAATACATGAGAAGCGGCGAAGGATTTTTACTCGTTTTTTCAGTCACGGATCACTCGTCGTTCGATGAGATCTTCAAATTTCACAGACAAATCCTTCGAGTGAAGGATCGCGACGAATTTCCCATGCTGATGGTCGGTAATAAGGCTGATCTCGATCATCACAGAGCGGTAAGCTATCAAAGATATTTTAAAAGCTAACAGTTTTCAATTTTATTTAATAAAACGATGATTTTTATAAACAATCTTTTTTATGATAACGCAGGTTTCTGTGGATGAAGCTCAAGATCTTGCGCGACAATTGAAAATTCCGTACATCGAATGCAGTGCCAAATTGCGTGTAAACGTCGACCAAGCCTTTCATGAGCTCGTTCGCATTGTGCGGAAGTTTCAGCTGTCCGAGAGGCCACCTTTAAAACCTAATTATAAAAAGAACAAGAAGAAGTGCTGCCTCTTATAATAAGCCTTCGTCAATCATTAAGACATTGATTAAAAATCTTATACCTCGGGCCGTTATACGAAAGGGTATGGTAAAAGGCCTCAGCGATGAATTCTAGAATTGAATTGAGCAGTAGAAACGAAAAAAAAGAGACCAGCAGTCTTAACCACTGACCATGAGTATGTATATGTACAATAACGTTTCGTGTATATGTAAACGAAGCTGAGCTTCCGGCGTTACTCTTAAGTATGCGGCTCTTTTTGTCGAGCCAACATTGACTTTTAAAGTGTAAACGAAAACTAACGCGAATGTTATTACTCATATGTTAGTAAACATTTATGTATAAATAATGCGTAATATTAGGAACGCAAGAAAAATGAAAAGGAAAAATTAATTTTTGCTATGGCACAATGTTCCAAAGCACAAAATATAGTAGATCATTAGTGGACGATATAGAGATTTTTTTAATGTTACTTTACTGCGTTTTTGCTCGTACTGTATAACTTAAGATTTTTTTAACAAATGATTAATACTACTAGGGATGATCTAAAGAATTTTTATAATCGATTATAAAAGATTTACCGTCAGTGCTGAATCTTTGATTATCTTTTCGAGAAATTCAAGTTATTAAAAAGTGATTATATACGAGGCATACATCTATAAGGCGAATAAGTCCAAAAAACAGTGTATAATATATTGCTTAAAGGCACACATAATATTCTTCTCGTGAAGACGTCTACTCCTTTTAATTTTTTGTTAGACTTATTGTGTTCCCCTTCTTATGATACGGACTCTCCCGCCACCAATCCTGGAACTTGACTGCCATACACTTCGTGAAATCGTACGTTGAGTCTTACCACGATGAATCCAGCGTTCTCCTTCGATGCATATTTCAATAGGCCATCTGTTGTTCTTAGCCAAATATTGGAAGGTATTACCCGTGGGTTGCGTCGTATAAGCGTGTTAAATATCTTCTACGAGCGTATCGTCTAATCGCCTTTGAAGATTCTGAAATTTCTCCCCCTGTTTCTTCGCTGATTTCTTCATACGATGACCATTCTGTATTGAATGGTCCGAGTGTTGAGAGTCGCTTTCCGTGTGAATTGACTCTCTGATTCTGTTCTTGATACATCCTCTGCTTCTGATTCTACTATTGGTTCTTTGTAACTTACTGTTTTCTTTTTGTTCTTCGAAGGACCTTTTAGTTTGGAACTCTGAGATGTACTTGATCGCTTTGCGCATCTGCATTAACTGGTGTAACTGCAATCGTAGATAACATGGACGTGCTCGCCATGTCCTGGCACAAGGGAAACTCCTTTTTTATTTTTGTAAGAATTAATAATATCTGATCCAGAAAAACACTTGTCCAAATGTTGTGGTATTTCCCACACATCATGGAGTATCCTTGATCTAATACCCCATCTTTCAAATAGCTCTACTCGACTCTTTTTCCTAATGCTTCTCGTTGTTTTTCCAAAGCAAGAAATTTTTTATTAAATCCTTGTATGTATTAAATTCAGTTATGGATATAGTAATACGTCGCCGCAATCAACTTTTTACTCTGCATATAGGACTCCATAAAGTATTTACTCATAGAATCCCAAATATTACGCGTTCGCGAAGTGAATCGCTTAAAATATCCGATAACAAGTTTTTATAACGAAAACTTTATAACGATACATTTTATAAAAGGAAGAAGCTGTCGCTTCTCCGAGTGTAGTATAGATCTTCTGAGAAAACATTTCTCATACCGAGCAGACTTGTAACGGGTAATTAAAATAGAATCCAGAGTCACGAACGTTAGTATACAGAGCGTGACCATCTAGTTTGACCAAATGCAGTGAGAATTACAAGGCTGAATGCTTATATACGGTCCGATTAGCAAAAGGGTTTTATAAGACCAGTGAAGTATTCAATAGAATATACCATAAGCCATATACATCCAATATATAATTCAAGTGATTTTTCCAGCTTTTTCAAGATGATCCCATCACTGACAAATACGACTGGCCACTTACTTACGATTTTGTTCTAAAAGCATGAGACATTGAATTGACATTAGTTGGATTGAAATTCATCTGCGTTGATCTTAGAAATTTCAATTGTATGAGCTTAGTCATGCAAATACCGTATGTTTAACTTAGATGCTTACATGCTACACCTTATAAAGTCAATGCGATAGATCAGGTCATCAAATTGGTGTTGAATCGAGCAGTTTTAATTCCTGGAGCATAGAAAACTAGAACTTGCAACTTGTGGAGAATATGTACATTTTCTTATTAACCCATTTTTTCTTAAGCGGCCATTTTATAGTCGATTATTATAATGTATTTCTGATTTTTCATCAAATTCAAATCGCCATTTTGAAATTTTCCAATGGAATTTTCAAAATTCTGACTTCAGAATCGTAAGGAGCGGACAATTTTACTTCGGAAAAGTGCTATTGGTTATTATTATTTCTTTTTTCGACAATTTTTTAGGCAAAAAACCAATCGACTATAAAATGGCCGCTTAGGAAGAAATGGGTTAAATAAAATGAGCTTTCTATCTTCTATAATCAGTCTGTTACAATATTAAGTGCAAAGGTAGTATTGGTCAGAAATGTCCTAATGCAAGGGTCTAGTCTGCCAAGATACTCTTACGCTATAGTGTCGGAATATTTAGTATTTATTGTGCCTATTTCGTAAAAATACTGATAAAACTGCACTGGCCCCGAGTCTGAGCACCGTTGTCACCAAGCTGGCATCAGTTGTATTGGGAATTGTCATGACCTTCTTCGTATTTCCCTGATAAATTTATCTGAATTGCAGCCGTTTTTTATCAATTATTATTGCACTGTCTTCAGTGTTTAATACGTTTTATTCATTTTTTTTTCTTCCAATTTTATTATTTTTTATCAATTATTAGCACTTATTTTTACTCTTCAAAAACGCGAGGACCTTGTGCATATAATTTTCCATAATTAATTTGTGCTTTCGCACCATATTCCATTGCATAACGTAATAGATTATTAGAGCATATAGAAATTTTTTTATATTATTTTATTGTATGTTTTTGAATGTATTACGTAACTTAAGATTTTTTAACAATCGAATAACACTGCTATAGGGACTATCTAGAGAATTTTTTATAATCGATTATAAAAGATTTACCAGTGGTGCTGAGACGACGATGATCTTTCTGAGAAATTCGTGTATTCAACTTTTTACTCTGTATATTTAATTCCGTAGAGCGTTTACTCGTACAATCTTAAGTACTTCGCATTTGCGAAGTGAATTGGTAAAAATATACAATAATAAAAGGTTTTTGTAACGAAGCTTTATAACGACATATTTTATAAATTTATAAAAAAAGAAAAGAAGATGCGGTCTTCCCTTTGAATCAAAGTGCAATTAAAATTTTTGAAATTTAAGTTTTATCTATTGACTACACATGTATAAGTTCGTACAAATTCGATAAAATTTTAAAAGCAGTCGTACTGCACATGTCATTTATATTGACCAGTTATTATACAAAAATTAAGACCACTCGTTGATCGAGTGGCATTTTCATTTATATAAAATATATAAATAAAAAATTATACACATACAAAAAATTGTGAACAATCATTTGAATTCCCGTAACAAACAATGATAATTTACAATACATCGAGAAGGTCAGTTTTAGTACCAGTGAACGAAACTGTCATGTAACGAAAATGTACCAAAATGTTTTTCATAATTTTGTATTAAGCAACTGTAACAAAAAAGGCTTGTCCTATGTATTTACAAAATAAATAAATAGATAAACATATAAAATCTTAAAATAGATACATTATCGATATTCTTTGATTATTGACTATTCGCTTCTAAATCCATGTCAGACCAAACTGCCTCCGTTTCGCTTTCATCGGCCGCTTCGTCGTTGTCTGTATCCGGCAAACCTTCACCAACTTCGTACGTAGGATCCGTGTGTTCTTCACCAACAGCCATGTAATAAGAAGAGGAATCCATTGTGTTCGATGTACTTTCTAGCCTATGCATGCCTTCTAATACCCTTCTATCGCTTGGGTTAATACTAACAAAAAATATGAAAATATGAATTTATTTTTACTATGAAAAATATTTATGTATATAAAATCACATTTTTATATCTTCCTTAGAAACAGAAAAAGAAAAATTATCAAAAGTACATCAAAATAAATAAATAATACATACTTCAATGCTATCGCATAGTGGTCAAGAGCCTTTTCCGCATTGTGTATCCGTGCCCAAAGATCACCAAGCATTTGGTGCAACTTGCAAGTCGGCTGCGCATCAGCTTGCTTTTCTAGGAGTTCGATAGCAGCCTCTAAATTCATTTCTTGTTCATAAATTTCTGCTAAATAATAAACTGCAGGTAAATAAGTTTCTTCTTGACTCAATGCTTTTTCAAGAAGATTTTTGGCCTTGCTTACTGTCACTGGATCTTTCATTAAGACCGAAGCATATAACTGAAAAAATTATAATTTTATATAATTAAATGACAATGGCAAGGCATTTTGATAACTTAAAAAATATAAATTTGTTTTCAAATTAATTTTACTTTACCGTTAAAACTCTTGGTGTAGGCCCAAGTTGCTTATAAGCACTACTAGCAATGTTTGAGGCTTCTCTTAGGCGATGCATTCCAACAAAACAATCTGCCAAACCTTTATGAGCTTCGTATCGATGAGGTTTCAATTGTAATGCTTGTCGAAAATGATGCAATGCATCTTGATACTTTTTTTGTTCAATGAGAATATTACCTCTAAGAATTATTGCTTCTACATTATTAGGTGACATATGTATGGCTTGATTTGCTATAGTATTGGCTCGGTTTAACTTATGTAAAGCAAATAAAGCATACGCCATTGCAGTATAAATTTCTGTTGAACATTCATTCATTGAAGATATAAAGGGTATTAATTTTTCTAATTCAGTTAAGTGATGAGTTCGTTGCAACACAGCAGCATATATATCCAAACTGTAATAATAAATAATATTTTACTTAAAAATATCTTATCACTGAATTATTATTTTTAATATTTACCCTCTAGATGAATCAGGTTCAATAATTCTTGCACGCCTTAAACACATTAGTGCATTTTTGTAGTCTCCTGCATAATAGTAACATTCACCCATAGTTACAAGTAGGTTATAATTATCTCGTAAGCAATTAACATTATCTAAAGAACGTAGAGTTGTTACTGCATGATTATATTCCCTACTATTTATGTGAGCATGTGCTTTTATCCATGCATTGAGCCAGTCAAAATTTTGTAAATTTAAATTACAGCTCATAATTATTGAATTAACTTCGATTCCTTTTACTCCTAGTGCTAATAAACCTTCAGCAGCTTCAAGAGCCAATGGACACTCCCTCAAAACTTCTTTATAAGTTGCAATAGCTGCACGCTCCATACCTTGCTCTTGAAACATTTTTGCTAAAGCCATGTTTATCTAAACACAACAAATTAAGAATTATTTATTTTAAAAGAATTTCAGCTATATTAGGTGATAGTTAGTAAAAAAAAATGTTAAAATACTATTTTGAAGAAATAAAAGATTACTTAGATACAGTTTTTTTAGTTTCTTTACATGATGATTTCTAGAAAGCACTAAAGGTACTAGCTTTAATTTTATTCCCTTAATAGTTTATAGTTCCATTTTAAGTAATTTATATTTACCTTTGGAGTTCGCTGCTTACAAGGAATACTTTGTAATATTTGTAAAGCCTCTTGGGGATTTTTTAATTTAACCAAACAAACATTAATTTGATATTTTATTTCTACATCTGATGCCAGTTCTTTCTGCCCTTCTTGATTTGGTTTTGTAGTGCCTTTTGATTTCATTAAACATTTTCTAAACTGCAGTGACTTTTTATAAAGAGATTCTGCTCTTCTATACTTTCCAAGAGAAAAATATGACTCTGCACAGTAAACATACACAAGAAACTTTGTGCAAGCTGGTAAGAGATCATTGTTGTGGTCACTAAGAGATAAAACTAAATTTGCCTAAAATTGTTAGAAAATTAATAGTTAATTTTAATCACTTAGTTAGTTAGTCATAATTACAATTACATTATTATTACAGTAAATATGGTATTGTAATTACAAAATATAGATCAATATAAATATTAAAAATTTTAATTTTGTACAAATTAGAGTCAATTTTTTACCAAGGAGATCACATTGGAGTACAAAGCTTGATCATATAAAATTTGAATTTGATCAAAGAGCCCAGACATATTTACAAAAATGAAATAGATTAAAAATATACAAAACTATACACAAAAAATTGTATAAATTTTGGAGTAAATGGTAAGGTTATGTGTTGAAGATGGCGCACATGGTCATGTCTAGAACAGTTCACCAACCAATTGTAAGCGCTCTCATGCTAATCCAGCCCACATCACAGCATAAATAGGCAATATACGCTTTCTCTCTCTTTCTTTCCTTTTTTAAAGTTCCTTCTACATCTGGATTTGGGGGAAAAGCGGCGTGTGTTTACGTGCTCCGAAACATGTACATATACGATCTGGAGGTTCTACATAACAGAAATCTTTAAAAATTACTGACAAACTGTCTGTAAGTTATCACTGTACTATTATCGATATGACTTGTTTGCGAAATCATAAAAAACTCGCATGTTTTTTTCTGAATTGCCTAGATATAGATATGTTCTGAATACGAAGGCCGCTTACGAGATGCATTTTTAATGAACTAAAAACACGTACTCACGCATACTATATACATTATATTTGACTTATTGACGTTTATGCATTGTTTCGCCTTTGAGTTTTTCTGATTGAAAATAGCAAAGAAAGTACCTATCTGGTTCTATTCTGGTGGTATAGCGCATTTCTAAGTGCTCATAATGACTGATAATTTATATATTCATTATCATTACGAAATAAATGTATTCTAAATTAAGGTTATGTAATTTTTGTGTCAATGTGGTGAAAGTTTAACCCCATAGAGAATGTTAACCTTGATAATTTTGGGCAATATCGAAAAGTATCTTAATTTTTATTAAAATGATATAATTCTAAGATTTTTCAACTTGTAAGAAATTGTACTTGAAATATATTCCAAATAAGTACTACAATTATTTCTATATTTCTTTCAGATATTTGAAGACTTTGTCAAAACAAGCATCAAACAAAATTCAATGATTACACACAATCTTTTCTAATTTATGCCGATCTTGGCTTGGACAACTTGCAAGTAGAAATAAACAAAAATTTCAAAAAGCATAATGGTTAAATATTATGAAAGCAGTACAATTTTTCAATTCAGTTGGGAACAAGTTGCCCAAGGATTCTGGCGTAGATATCCAAACCCTAATAGGTAAGAACAATTAATATACATTATCTAAAAAATGGATTTTAACTATACTTGCTTATTTATTATGTTAAATGTTCCTTTTTTGTATAGCTCACATGTTATTAGTGAAGACACAGTTTCAAGAGAAATCAGAAATGGCAAGCTTTATTCCAAACGACTATTGACTAAAACTAATCGAGTTCCCAAGTGGGGTGAAAGGTTTATAAGTAACAAAAAGGTTCAAATTGTTGAAGAAAGCATTGTTGATCCTAAAGAAAAAATTCTGACTACATATACTAGAAATTTAGGATATACTAAAGTGATGGTAAATTTATACTTTTATTATTATATTTAAACAACTTTTTTTTGATAAATTATTCAGTTTAGTTTATCTATACAAAACTTTTTTATGCAGAGTGTTATTGAAAAGGTGGTCTATTCAAAATCTGAAGAAAATCCAAAATGGACTGTGGCTAAAAGATCAGCATGGATTGAAAGTTCAGTATTTGGCTTCAGTCGAGCTATTCAAGCTTTTGGACTTGATAGATTTAAAAAGAACTGTGTACAAATGTCAAATGGTTTTAACTATGTACTTGCTCATATGTTTCCAAATACTGCTCAGTTTATGAGCCCAACTTTATCTCAAATGGGTTTCGCTGAAAAAGTTAGTATTATCGCAACATTTTTTAAAGTTTTATTAAAAGTTGTATAGGTAATTGGAGTTTTGAAGAAGTAATTTTATTTTTAATGATTTCTGCTGATGAATAAGATGTAAACAAACAAGCTTGATTTAATTTCAATTTACTACAAAGTTATGTTTTAGCTTAAATAATTCAAATAGATATTTAAAATCTTGGTTTTCATAAAAATAGGTATCTAGCAGCAATATAAATATTTGATTTATTTATTCTTAAATTGTTTTTTATAGATTGATGAACCTTCCATGGGAAGGTTGTCACATGCTGCTGAAGATCTTCAACATTCTCTACAAGACAAAGCTGAAAAGATGAAAGATGCTGCAAAGAAAGCTACTGATCTCGCAAAACAAAAGACTGGACCTATATATGCAGCTAATCAGTCGTAAATTTGGTTTTCAATGTAACATAGTCTTATGACTATTTATACTGTTTAGCAATACACTGATTTATAGACATTGAAAAATCTTTAAGAAAAGTAATTGCATTCCTGTGAACTGCCTATCAGAGAAAACTCGTTTTGTAATGATTACTTGTGAATTACTCATTCCGAATACTCTGTACACTTTTAAAGTTTGAAATGTTCTAACCTAAGTTCCTTTACGAATTTTTATATTTATTACATATTCACTGGCGACTCACAGGAATAAAAATAAATATGCTTAATATTAAAGACGTCTTAATTAAATTATCATCTTAGTATTTTGCCATAGTCATTATGTTAAACAGTTAATTATATCTATTATATATTTACTAAAGTATCAACGAGTAATTGTACATAGATTTCCTATATGTAAATAATTTTTATTTCTTTACTACCATTGTTATTCATGAAATATATATTCATATTAATATTTCTTAAGATTGTACGGATAGACATAATATAATTATTATTTATGTCCAACATAAAACGCATAATAATAACCCTATTATGTATTTTGCAATGAGGTAATAAGATCTTAAAGTTATATTTAAAATCTTCTTGGAAATGGATGAATATTATTTCAAAATAATTACTTAAATTTGCCATTAATCTGTGAAAGGATCTATTCAAATTGCTTCTGAAAATTTTGGTATGAAAATGTATCTTTTCAAGTAATAAAGTTTAAATTTAAAATTATAACATCGAACAATATTTTTAAGCACGACCGCTACACGGAAGTTTATATTTTCGTCATCGCAAAAAGTGTCAAACTCCAAAAGTCACATATTTTATTCCAAAACAAATTTCTATTATGATAAAAATAGAACCACTTTGGTTTTAGACAAAGTCCTGACCTTTTAAAATAAACATCAAAACTATTAATTTCTCATAAAAGTGTTAAATGTAAAAGTTGTATGTATATAGAGCACGAAAAAACAAAACTTTTTCTCTATTGAACATTGTTTGCTAGGAACGATTCATTTCAAGATAACAGTGGAACCAGTTGTAGAGACAGTAATAGAATGCGAGCGTAAAGCACCAGTGACGGCCGTGCCTTACATGCAAAAAACTTCGCTTTTTGTATACCTTGCATCGCGATTGGAATGCGTCACCCCTTTAAGCGGGTGTGGTAGCGACAAACGTGCTTTTTCTTTCGCTGATATCTTTTTCTATTTACAATGAAAATTAATATTTAGACTTGAGCGTCGTAGTGCTTGAAACAAAATAAATCGTCCTGTGCTAGCTGAAGTCGATCTGATTTATCGTTTTTTTTCTATTAATTGGTACCAAAAAGACGTGTTTACGCATTGACAGCTAACCATTATTTATAATTTTGCGTAATATTTGGACTTGGCCGGTGTAGTACTCGTTACTACTAATAAACATTTTGTGCAAGATGGATTTACTCATATGATTTATCGTTTTTTAAATTAACTGGAACATAGAAATAGACCGAACAGCCTGAGGAGGGGGGGGGGGGCTACTGCTTCCCCTTGCATATATTTATTTTTTCAATCTTATCGAAATTTTATTTTAAATTATATTCTTAGAGTTAAATAGTTTTTATTTAAAAGTTAGAAAAATTAATAAGTATTCAGAAGATTATAATATTTAATTAATACAAATGATTGATTTGTTCTTTAATTTATCAACCAGTTGTGAGTATAGAAACATTTTGAACAAACGACTGAGCGTTTTCTTCTTTTTTTTCGTCATGATTCTATGCAAATATCAATAAGTTATTGTTTTTGACGTCAGTAATTGTTGCACTTTCCATTGAAATCTATCTTTATTGCTGTAAAAATTGTTAAAAAAATTATTAAAAAATTGTTTATCAAACGTTTATACATATAAATTAAATTATATTATACTTACACCGCCTTATGCAGTAGACAGCACATCTGAAAACCGAAGCATTGTCGTAAGCTTTGCCATCACTTCCGCAGACAAAGTTAAGATCGGCAGTTGCTGGATATTTCTAAAGAAGCACTAAAATTCAAAATTAAAACAAACATTACTTATTTTAGTCGCATTTATTTATTTTTTTATTTTTTTTTTTTTTAGTCCAGGTTCAATTCTTTTTTATTGTGGGAATTAAATGGCCAATTTTTCCTCCTACAGATGGTCCACTATAAAACAATTGAATGTGTCTTTTCTCTTTAGGAATTATGCAGCAATCTCTGACAATTGAACCTGCCATTTTGGATAAATTATGTACTCAGGAAATGATTGGGATACCAATCTGTGAAAGTAATAGCAGAGAGCTGTGAGCATGCGAACTCTTTCGCCGCTCCCCTTATCTAATATAGAACATTGCACCTCTCAAACACGGCTGTACCGAAATTTCTCTATAACGTATCGACGGTTCTTACGAAGACTAGCACTTTTCAATTTTCTAACGAAGAGTAGCACGTTTAATTTCGCCACGAAGACTAGCACGAATCGCTTTTCGCCGCGAAGACTAGCATGATTCGTGTTTCACCGCGAAGACTAGCACGATTCGTATATTTCGCCGCGAAGACTACACTGTAAAAAATGCCGTTGTAAAATTCATATCTGGGTAGTAAATTTACACGTGATTTTACAACTCTGAATAACGTAATATTACCGTCATGATTGTAATATCGCTACTTAAAATAGTAATATTGCTCAATTTTTTGTAAATTTACTGTGGAGTTTGCAAATTTACTACTCTGAGAATAGGTCGGATTAGTTACCATCTCTGAAAGTAGTAATTTTACTATCAAAGATAGTAATTATGTAATTGTAAAATTGTCATGTGTATAGTAAAAATGCAATCGAAGTAGTAAAAG
>UELV01097503.1:0-18528 GCA_900490015.1 Megastigmus stigmatizans | reverse complement strand
GTGTGTGTGTGTGTGTGTGTGTGTGTGTGTGTGTGTGTGTGTCATCTTAAACAAAGAAAGGAAGTACATTAAAAAAGTATAATTTAATAAATATTTTCAACAATGATTAGGGAAAGCAAAGTAATCATAAAACTAAGACCATTTTTGAATACAATAATTGCCAACCTCTGTGAATCGCAATATCTGTGTTAATGTGCTGTCCTAAGTGTAAAAAAATGATGCAGCTCATTTGATAATTTCGTTTTAAAATTAACTTACAGACAGATTCCATAAGCGCCCATACGTTAAAAACAGATCGATCAAAGTAAAAAATTCAACTAATTCGAAACATTAACCAAAAACCTAACATTCTTTTATATAATTTTGAACCATGGTGCTTTAGGTAAAAACAAAATCATAATTCATATCTACAATTACTAGTATTTTTAAGGGTATAAGTTGAAGATCAACTTTTATCGTTGCACTGTTCGGCAAACATTCATTGAATTGTTGTAAATCATTAGTTATTTCTTCCTATTTGTTATTAAACCTACTCTATTTTCAACGTATGCATTTATATAGTAATTAATATATTAAAGGGAAAACTTCATATACATTGTCTTCTATAAAGCCTATGAAACGCTTACGGAAATTTTATAAATAAAATATTAGTATTAGAACATTAAATCTAAAACATGCGATGCCAAGCATTATGTAATAGGTAGTAATGACTTCGGTTTTAATTGCACGTTCCTACCATCTATTTTTACTTTTCCGTTAAATAATGGGTTGACTTATTCTAAGCTTATTGCATCATTAATAAAAACTTCTAGCAGATACTTTTTCAATATTTTCGATATACCTATATGTGCATATGAAAACAGTGCATCGATAAAAGTTCCATCTTTCCACATTCTCTTAAAAAGAAAAACATGTAGAATAAGAAATTTTCAATCATTAAAGTTACTCTTTCTCCTGCTGAACGCACAGACAACCAAGTGTCAGCAGAATGTCCGCCTATCGTCGGCTACACAGGCCACATACCCGGTGCCAAGGGTGAAGTCGCCCTATCGAAGAGATACGCCCAGGCGGCGCGAAAGGGCTTGGAACTGGTGCAAAAGGAACGACAGTCGCGATTGAATTCGGGGAAGGACAGCGAAGCGGTAAACAGGGTTCTCGACGTTGCTTATCTCGACGAGACTGGCCACATAAGGCCATAAGATACTTGTTACTAAAAGGATGATTCAATTTTTTATTTTCTACTTCTTACTCCCGTCATTGGAGCTGTAAATTTTCTCGAGATTTTTCATTTGATAGAATGATAAGTTTGAATATATTTTGTCCTGCGTTTTTAGAGATGACGCAAAAGTTTCAATGTACAAAGTTAGGGTAAAACATAGATATGTATACTGCTTTACTTAAAGTAAATTCATTACTTGATTTTTCCTATAATATAAGGTCAACTCCTCGTTTGTACCTATAGAAAATATTCATTTTTAAGCTGTAAAATAATTTCTTAATTTAAATTTTTATAAAGTGAAAATATTGAAGCTAGATTACAGTTGAAAATGATAGGAACACAGTTTTTCTGTAGATTTATGTTTATAATCAACCATAAAAATATAGAAAATATAAAACATTTACTGCAAATAGTAATTTCTTCAGCTGTACTCTAGTCTTAAAATACATTTTACTGCAAAATTCTATATTTTATGCTTCAACGTATTCCATAGCACTATACATAAAAAAATCAATAATTGACAATACTATTAAATTGAAAAACTCAAAATTGTTTTTTCTGATACATTGAAGGTATTGTATTGTTTAAATATAAGATTATTTAATTATTTATTTAAAAGGCGATATGCAATTAGGTATTATTGTTACTGCGAAACTGCATAGAATTTTAAATTTATCTTCGAGAGAACAAAAATGCTCTTTAGTTAAACTTACGAATCTGCTGTAATTATGTATAGGTACATTTAAAATAGAAAACCAAATTGCAACTATACTTTCAAAACATTATACTATACATAATAGTATAATACATGTCGAATACAAACAATTCCATATTTAAGTAGATTAAAATTTCATAAATAATATTTTGTTGAAATCATAAGCAGTTAATATTTTTATTATTATTTAAGAAATGTAAAAGTTATGATGTACTTATTCAGCGCTGTGACGTGTACAACATTATCCGTCCAAATATAAATAGAAATCTGCAGTGCTTCATTCACGTTTATAGTAATTAATAATGTAGATTTCTGCTTTTAGTTAAATTAGATTATTTTTAAATGAAAAAGTCTCGAAGTAATTTCTAGAGTGAAATATCTTCGACTGATAAGATAAACAAAGCGTGAGTGGCTAATTTAATTTTTGCTAAGCAAAAACTAAAATTTAGCGTCATTCGTTGTTACATACAATTGCTTTTATGTTAATAATTAAAAAAAATTACTATTGTAAATAATTAAAAATATTGTGAAATTACAATCTTTGAGGAGATGATAAAGACAGTTATCATCACGTGTCGTCATGTAACAAAAAATTTATTAAAAAATAAATAAAGTTTACAAAACTTACTATAATTCAGGGCCCTGATTATAAAAATTGCCGAGTGTTCAAGCGGAAGCAGAATAAATAATATTTATAATGGAAATATTGATAACACAAAAAAATTATAAGTCAACGAATTATTCGTCTCGGTGAGTTCTCTAACCCTCTATATTTTAATTTTTTATTTCGATATTTATTTTCGCCTTATTAGTCAATACTTTTACCCATTTTTGAGTACTTAGCAAGTTTCATGATCCAGACCCTCAATTGAACACAATAAATATACTTATTTAAATTGAGACTAATCTCGCTTTTGTAATCGACTTATCCTTTCAATTTCCATTTCCACGCATTTTTTCCACATTGACGGTTTCAATGTAGTGAGACCATGGGATAAGGACATTAACCGAGAAAAAGTCATTAAACTATGCAAATCATCGCCATCAAAATTTCTATTAGTCTGTCTGAGCATTACGAAGTCTTGTTGTATAATCTAAATAAAAATATAAAAATATATATTGCTTTATGATTGAATAGAGGTATCCACATTTATTATTATTTAATTTACCTCATCGGTTTCGTTTGTGAAAGAAAATTTTGCGTTCTTAAGAGTATTTACATACTGCCGCATATCATTTATTTTAATCTCATTTTTTAAATATAATTTTGCAGCTTCAAGTACTTGAGGATATACATTAACTGTTTCGGGATCTGGCCGAAGAACAATTTGTGTCTTACACTGAAAAATAATACATTTGTAAATAAATGTGTTAATCAAAACATCAATATATTCAAATGAATAGACTTACTGGTATAAAAGATTTAACTTCTGAAAAAATTACAACTGGTATATCCATTTCATAGTCTATAGTGTAATATTGAAAATCATATGCAAGCTTCTGAAACTTAATCATGTCTCCAATAGCACTATAATTCTGCCTTCCATACGAAGTTATTTGACCAGGACTTAAATTTGTTTCATCGATAACTAAGTGAGTATTTTTACTTAGTTGCAAGACGCCACTATTCAATCGATCACATTCATAGTCTTTTCTAAAACATAAAGTAAATAATAAATTTCAATTAAATTTATTTTTATAGTTTCAAGTAGAATTTGGTTGACATACTTTGGTATAAAACTCATATCATTAAGATTTTCCAATGTAACATCTAAAAAGTGACTTTTTGCAATTATTTGTTTTAGAATTTCATAAATTTCTTTTGTACAGTTCACATGCTGTTTTGGAATGTTTGTAATATTTAGTGGAAAACCTCCTAAGCATAAGCATTCACGCCTTAGGTATCTAAAAATAATAATGATAATAATAGTTACCAATCATAATAAAGCACATCATTATTATAATACGTATGCACATACATTGAAGAAATTAAATTACAGATCAAATAATCAGCTGCTAATTTATCCCCAAATAAAATTTGAGTTAAGATTATTTCTAAATCCCCTCTTACTTTCTCTGCTTTTGCTAAAGTATTTTCAAAATCAGAAAAATGTTCATTACGTTCTTCAATAATTTTGATAGCATGCAATCTTGGAACTATTGAAGCTGGTGGATGATGAGTCTGTCTTTCTAGATTATTTTCCATCTCTTCTGGATCTTGAGAAATGCTTAAATTTGGATCCAAAGATAAGAATCCAATAATATCGATAACTTGGTTTAATTTGAATGGGTACTCTTGATATATCTAAAGAATATATAAACTGTTAGAAATTAATGTTTTATTGCAAACATTGTCTTATTCCTTATTTATACAGATTTAATTATTCATATATTTTAATTGTGTAATCAAATGATGTATATTACTGAATTATTAATTAACCATTCATACCTTTACAATGCATGCTTTTCCATTTTCATTTGGCACTGGGAAATTTAAAATGTGCTCCTTAGAAACTATAATGGGAGGTTTTGATTCATTTGATTGTGATGAACCAGCATTCGAATTATCACTAGATAATTTTTCCTTTTTTCTAACTGGTTCTGAACAATCCATTGGTTCTTCACTTTCATCTAAAGATCTTTTGTTATTATCAACTGGAAATGGCATTGTTGGCTTTACACTTTTATTAACAGTTGATGAATTATTTTCTTTTGTCCAATCATTTAGTCCTGGTGTAGAAATAACAATCCATGTTTGCCTCTCGGAACTTTCATTACTATCCGAGTCAACCAAGATTTGCTCATGAGGCTAAAATCAATCATTGCAGTTAAATATAAAGTCACTTAACAGTAAAAGAACTTTTGCAAAACTAAATATTTATTATGTAAATTTGTTGGCAGCAGCATACATGGAATAAACTAAGCTTTAAGTATCCCACACCTGTAGCTACCTGTTTGTTATTGGTCTTGCACTATCCGGAACGTTAAAAGATTCAACGTGGGTTTTCAGTGCTCCTTTAAGACCTTTGATTTTATACAGTAATATTAATAAATATTTATTATTACCTGACAACGTGCACCATCCATGTACATACCACATCTTGTGCTAGTTTGACCTGATTTTGTATCTACAACCTGATAATTTTTAAAAAAGTATTCAGGATTATGCATGTCTTGTACCATTCCTCGAAAGCGAACAAGTTGACCATCTCTAAACAAATCCAGTGGTGCACTATCAAGTGAAGGTATTTGTTTTGATGCAACGGTATCATCTAATACTCGAATACAGTCAGCCTCATTGATCATGAAATAATCAATAGTCCAATCATTTGGTTGAACAACTAAAAAAATTCAAGTAGGTACTGGTCAGTCTTAATTCAACGTATATTGTTGAGAAACATTTGCGTCTATAACCTTTATAAAAACACGTATCATGATATAATTAGATAGCAATAAATGAACCATTACTTACTCATTTTTAAAACTAATACTGCAATGCCAAATAATTTCAACAGGTACTATACAATTTTCTTACTGAAGTAAATTACAATATTTCATTTCTCAAGGCAATTAAAAATATTAATAAATGTGCGCGCGCCAAAATTGTGTAAATATCATATTACTATATATGTATATATAATGGACAAAGCATGCAGCGCCAATTTTTTAAGTTTTTGCTATAGTATAGCCGTACTGCCGTAGGGGAGTAGGGGAAACTGTCCTCTCTGGGGACAACGGGTGAGTACTTTGCCGGTCGCGTAGGTAGTGCCGTACGTAGTGGGTACTGCAGCTGCAGGTGACACTTGACAGGTCTGCTGCAGGTATACGCGAAAGATAACACACTAGTGACAAGGGTCTGATCATTAAAACGGAAAAGCTCAGAACTAATATGAAAATGGTAATAATGGTATACACACGGTCACACGACGTCATTTTGCATTTCATTTGTGCTTATCTTATTGGCATAATGCACTGCTACTTCAATACCTATCGGCTGGACTGAGATAAAGAACAAAAATTCATTACGAAACCTTTTTTAGCCAGGAAAATATGAAAATGCTCGATTTACCCTTATGGACTTATATTTGCAAAATATATTATATATATATATCTACCAGTATTCCAATCTCCACTTACCCTTACGCAAAAAATTAATGCTAAATTTTTATTATATTGATTTTTAATTTAAATATTCTCCATATTTTATAATTATTTTACAAACATAAATCGTATGAAATTTTGTTAATTTTTCTGCAAATTAAGTGTTTTCATTTTGCATACAACACGCACTACTTTATAATATGGGTCAGAGACCACCTTACACTTTTGTTAATTAACCGTGGAATTGCGTCCGAACAACTAAATCTGTTTTACGCATCTTTTATGGAAAAGGAACTCGATTTAAAGGATAAACACATTAAAAAGATCAAAGGTTTGAATAATTATAATGGTCTTTTTGTAAAAATACTAAATATCTAAAATTTATTTTGTTACCATAAAAATATATTTTTGTCCATGCATATATATGTACACATATACATATAAGGTATTATGTTTCATTTCAAATTGCACACTTCACAATCTTCTTCATGTCACAGCTTCATGTAATAATTATTGTCCAGCCTCTTAGCCTCATTTTTCTTATTATCAAAATGATAACATATACAAAGAAAAAAATTAATTTTTGTAAGTCTTTGAAACCACATAAAATACCACAATCATAAAAATTACTATTTTCTTTCTTACTCTAAATAGGTAAAGAAAAGTAATTTTTATAACATAACATTTGTTAAAATTATGTTAAAAATGGATACAATTATTTAAGATTTACAAGAATACAGTAACAATAGTATATTACGCATCTGGAGAGGTAATGAATTACCTCCCGCGGTGTGTATACTTTTTTTTGCCTAGCAAGGCCGAAAATACAACATTCTCAAACAGGCGTTGGGAGAGAAAATGGTACTTTCAGTCCGCTAAAAGTTTATTTATGTAAATTCCGTAAAAATTGTAACAAATAAATACTTAAGCTCAGTTTCATTAAATTATTTTTCTTTACCATTGTCATATTTTACAGCTTTCAGATCCCTTTTTTTCAATTTTACAAAGTTACCTCCTCCTGCAGCTACATCTAGATCAATTGAAACTTCTTTGATAACATCTTGCTTAGATAAATATGCACTCGTTTTAATTAAATTTTCTGAATTACTTTCATCTTTTTCCTTAACATCATCGTTTTGCAACTCTTTTTCCTTTTTAGTACAAATTTTTTCTTGATCAATATTTACAGCTTTTTCAATCATCAAAGTATTTTCATGATCTTCAGTTGTTTCTTTTAAATTGATTTTAGACATATCCATTTCATGTATTTCAATCATTCTCTTTTCTCTTTGATGCTCTTCTAGTATATCTCTTCCTGGAGCTGCAACCTCCATTTTACTTTGATTTTGTTGCTGATTCTCTCGATCTGGAAGTCGCTTTGTGTTATTATTCATTTTTAACACAATAGGAATAGAATATTCATTATTCTTCTCATCTTTCTTATTATTAATTTTCTTACTTTCTGAAATAATATCATTCTTCTTGTCATCTTTAGGAATGTTAATAACATCATTTCCATTGGAAATTTTATTGGACTGTTTAGTTAATGCTTGAATAATAGGATCTACAGATTTTCTAATAGTTGAATCTGCAGGTACTTGACTTAAATTTAAATTTACTGGAAGTTCTATATTTTTTGGAATTTTATCATCAGTTAGTAGTTTCTTTTCTACTTTCATTTTATTTACATCAACTGGAATTTCATTATTCTTATCAACCTTATTATCCTGAGAACTTTTAATCTCCAGCTCTGGTCCATTATTTTTTTCATTTAATGGTTCAACTTTTTTATCTGATAAGTTTATGTCAACTTTTAGTTTATTTCCAATATCTTCATTATGCAATTTATCAGGTTTATCTTGATCAATTTTATCAGGAAATTTCACCTCTTTAAGATCAGTATTTACATCATTTATTTCTAGCACATTAGTTTTACTTTTCTGTTGATTTATCCTTGTTTCTTCTAACTTTGCTAGTTCCTTTTTTTGCTGTTTAATGTTCTTCAAGAGCTCCTTTTGCTCCTCCATCAGCTCTTTTTGCTCTTCTATCATTTCCTTTTGGAGTTCGTTAGACATTTCTTTGTCAGCAGCTAATTCCGATTCTTCTTTTTTTATAGCATCAACTGCTATAACATCATTTTTTTGTATAATATTAGTTTTTTCATTTTCTTGAACAGGTTCCAAATTTCTTTCTTTAACAGGCAAATCATTGGTTTCTTTATTTTTTTTCAATGAATCATATGCTATTTTTACTTCTTTAATCAATTCATTGTCCATATTTATTTTATCTACTATTTCTTGAACTTTTGGACTAATTGTTCCAGATTCAAGAGCAATTGCTTCCTGTTTATCCTTCAATTTTTCAGACTCTGGTAATCGTTCTACAGGTACTGGAGGCTCTTGACGTGCATTTTCATCATCAAGAGGTTTGTCAGGAACTTTAGGTTTAGATAATACTTCAGTATCATCTAAAAATAAAATTATAAGTTATTTCTATTATTCTAAAAAAAGTAGTTGACAGAGAGGAATTAATAATAATCTTATTTGGTATTATTAAATACTGCAAGTTTAAGAAAAATAGTAAAAGTTGAAGTATTGAGAATCTTTAAAATATTAAAATATTTTGTTCATACTCGGATTTTTAAAATATATTTCAATATATTAATGAAGTAAAATAATATCAGTATTATATTTGTGATAAATTATTTTTTATAAATAAAATTTTACCATTTATTTTTAACAGACTGTCAAGCTGCTTTTGTTCATCTGGCCTAATAAGCATTTCATTGTTAACCAGAATCTGAGGTATGTTGTTCATTTGACTAGGGAGTTTTATGGTTGTTGCTGTAGATCGTACATTAGATGATTGTTCCAAAGCATACAAATTTGCATATGTACCAAGAATCATAATCCATATGCCAATAAATAAAATAATCTGTAATTGAATGTGATTAAATAATAAAGCAATCATTTACCATAGTATTCCAAAAATTTTTATATGTGCATGCATATACCTGCGCCAACAGTCTTTCATTTGTGTTTTTGTTGCTAATCGATACAAAAAATGCAGCAGGAAATATAAGACATATAATAACACCAATTGTAGATCCAACTATACCCAATACAAATTCAATATTGGGAATTAATACTCCAGCAATTAATGCTATTGTTACAATGAAGGTAGTAAGACACCTAAATCTTGCTTCACTTATGTAACTAGTTGAATTTTCATGAGCATATCCCTGTGTTAAATAAAATTAATTATTATACAAATAATTATCTGTATAAATACTATTATCTTTTACAACATCACTAGTTTCTTTAACAAGGAACTAATTTCTATAAAGATAATGCAAGATCTTTACTTTATAACAAAGAAGTTGTAACTTTGAAATAATATAGCAACTCATAAAGTAAAAAATGATAACATACTCGTCTAAAAAGTAAGGAATTAAGACTTGCTCGACATGGAAAGATGACTAGTGGAAAACTGAATGCCACTGAAAGCACAAATCCTATTTTGATTATTTCAGAAGTCATACTTGGTTCAAAACTCAACAAAATATTTCCTGGAAAAAATTAATACAAAGTTTTTACAGATTATCGGAGCTTTGAATATAAATGTTCATAGTTGCATAACAAATACCTGTAAAAGATTGAGTACAAAAACCAATGTATCCAAAAAATCCTACGCAAAGATAAACTAAAGTACAAATATTTAATGCTCCTCGAACTACTTCATTCATTTTTTCCAAAGTAGCATTAGGCATTGCTTCATAAATTTCAAACAGCTGAGTCTGACAAAAGAGAGCCAAAGCAAAAATTGGCAAACATTGAAGTATACCTCCTGGTCTCCAATAATGAACTTTGTCAAGCCAGTCAGCAGCAAAGATATGATGAGTTGATTCAGCTATCACCTACAAAGAAGTTTTCTAATTATAAAATTATGTGTTGAGTGTAACAAAAAAAACTAATCTCTAACTTTCAGATTTACTTACTTTTAATACTAAACAAATGTAAAAAGCAATCGATGCAGTGCTAACACTTGCAAGACTATCGATATTCCTTAATAAACCTAACGGTAATACAATAAAAATTCCAGTTGTAATAAGGAAACTAGTTCGTATATCACCAGGATCCTTATCAATCATTTCCCCAATTATTTGAGGACCTAAATCTCCAACAACAACAAAGAATGCTATGCATGTTCCCAACAGAAATCCTATAATACACAATTCAACCAAAAGTTTTGCCATTGGACCAAATGCATGAAAAGCAAGAAATTCGAAATTTCTTCTTCGAGACATAACTGCTGATTTGATTAGAAAGTGGCATGCCAATCGAGAAAGAGCACTACTTAATAAAAGCACAAGTGTTGCTAAAACAATGCCACATTGCTTGAAGCAAAATGGCATAGCCAATACACTAACGCCAATAATGCCATTAGCAAGAGTCATTACGTGCGAGATCATTTTTATATCATAATCTAAGCCTAAGCTCACAAAATGTAAAAACAAATATTGCTCTTCTTATATAAAGTATATTTTTGCCTACAGTGGCCTGAAATTAAATTTATCATCGGATAACTTAATAAAAGAATAAACGTTATCTTTTAAACTATAAAAGTGTCTTACCTTAAAAAGCATTTACTAAATAATTACATTTTTATTTTACTAATCTTCAATGTTTAATCAAAGCTATAATCACAGATTTTTTTCAACATGCAGTCGTAATTCATTGTGTTAAATAAATTCACAAAAAAACATTTTTCCTGAATATTTTACAGGTTAAGTAAGTTTGGATATCAAGAACTACAGTTTAATATACAAAGGTACTCAAAATAGGTATTTTTTAGCTAACACTGAGTTTTCAAAACTTGTTTAGGAAGATTTTGGATTACAAGGAAACTAAATACTTTCAATTTCAAGAGAATATGAAAAGGTAACATAAACGTTCATTTGAAAGCTGTCACACACATATTCCACACCATTTTGAAAACCGCGCAGCAAAAAACCAAAACAACAGCTGTTGTGGCGCGGGCAAATTGCTTATGTGGAATATTTTGGTTGGCAGTAAATTGTAAATGTTAACAAAATAAAGTGTTGTAATGTTTTAAAAGTTATTTTCATAAAATAAGTAGCTTAATACTTTTATTTTTCAAAATACAAATATTATATCAATTATTTTACCATATACAACCATTAATGTTTTTATTCACTTATAATTTTATCTCACTTTATAAATAATGTTTTTTTGTATCTTTATATTACAAACTTTTGAATATTGCCTTATGCATCCAACAAATGCAGCTTGTCTTATTATAATTTTGTTCACAGTAAAACTTACGTCCTAACTGATACATAATTTTGTAGCTAATTATATATAATGTAGCTAACTATATATATGCTTATACATGTACAGGATTTTATTGGATTAGGTAAAGTACAAATTTCAAAATTAAATATTAAGAAAAGATTTGTACTTGCACAAGTATCTTTATTCTTTTATTATAAATATTTAAAAACATTTGAGTAATTATACTTGGACATAAATATAATGATATTCATTTTATCTTTCAAAACTGACACTATTATACGTAAATTACACAATATTTTTTAAATAAAAATTATGTTATAGCTAAGTAAATCGTTCATAATTTTCTTTCACAATCTATTTTAAATTTACTGGACAAACACCTAATCCGACTTGGCAAATACATAATAATGTACTTTATTGACTACACTTATGCTATAAATTTAAATTTTTAAAATAATACATAGAAATTACTTATTTGAGATCTTTATTTGTAAGACTTAATTAAAAAAAATGTAAAATAAATAGATCACAAAAACCATAGGTTATTTTTTAAAATTCTTTTCTTTAAATTTATAGTGTAAATGTAATCATTCTTTATAAAAGAAACAATATCAACAATGCAGTCACAGCTCTCGCACAGAATCAAATGATATTAAATTACAATAGTTTTCTTTATTTTGCATTTTCATTTTAAGTTCATTATTGATACTTATAAATAAAGTAGTAAAAAACACACCATACAAGGATCCACCTAAATCGGACTAGCTGCTGGCAATCAATGCTATAAAGATCTGTCCTGTTATAATGCACCTTCAGTTTTATTGATAGTCTTAAGTATTACCTAAATTTTTTACTTGACTCGTGATTATTACTAAATTCCTCTCGCATAAAAAATAAAATATTATACACACTAAAACGAACGTCGTTACCACTCGAATTACTGCGTAAAGGGGTTCGTTCTTTACAATCGGCTTTAGTTTTGTTTTATGTACAAAAATAGGAAGCGAAAAAATGTAATTGGCTTTAGTAATTAAAAAGTTATCAAACCAAATTTGTAACTGTAACAACAAGTTTAGTTTTGTCTATATAAATGTGAAATACAAAAAATTACGTAGTTATTAGTTTAATCTTTTTACCAATGTATACATTGACAAGAGCTATACTTTGCATAACAATGAATGTGTTATAAATGTAGCATGTACATTAGTTATAAAATTATATCGAGATATATAATATACAAGCTATTTATTAGTTACCAAAGCATCAGAATGTAAATTATGAAATTCCACTAGACTTATTATTAAAGTTGAAAATTTGGTTTGGTACCATTTCATTTCCTGTCTGGCTGATAAGTCTTATTGATCTTTGAATTGTGTATATTTGCATTCGATTCGGTTTTACCCTTTCATAACCCTAATTTCTTGGGCTCAGTCAAAAAATTTATATCATAACAATGAGTACTTAAAGTAGATGAATACAATTCAACCGTAATAAAACGGTTGTTTGAGTAATGATGACTCGACTTAATTATGATCTCACTAAAGTGAACTAAAAAATCTAAACATGAAAAAATCGTTAGCTAAAAGAAAATTGCATCGATTTTCCTATGCTGTTTTCAGAGAAAATTTAACTAAACAGGTTGACAATATGGACTAATAATAAATACAAATAATCGACATGGAAGTTGACACGGCTATCCTATAAGAGAACAGAAATATTTTTTCTATATGATGGAATTTTATGAAGTCAAATAACGTTTACCATTTAGAGCATTTTAATTTATGTGCGCATTGAAAGTAAAATAATGTATAGGAAAAAATTTGTTTAGGGTTATTGCTCCCCACGAACGTAAATTTGATTAAGATTCAGGTTTAAAAAAAAATAATTTTCTTTAACAATTTCAAAATGAAATGACGATCGATATTCGTGGTTGCAAAAAGGGGCTGTAACGGCTATTCACTTGGTAAGTTCTAAATTCCATTCTTTGAAAGGATTTTCAGTGTGCCTAAATCAGGGATTTGCTCCCCCGTCCTTTTTTGTCTCTTCACCAGCAGCATTCGATTTTTCATCTTTTTCGTTTTCTATAAATAAATGAATTAAAATTATTAAAATTTGCGTCAACAAATTATAAATTTTATACATTTTATAATAATTTTGTGATCAATACCTTTAATTTCTGATTTGACATCATCTTCCTTCTTACAATCACTCTCCGAATTTTCTTGACCTTTTTCTAATCGTGGTCGTTTTCTTGATCCCTATAAAAGAGAAATTAAATTAGATAAAGTCACCTTTTTTTATTTCTTAATAAAACTCAATAAATATCAAATCGAGTATTTACTTTGTAGGACCGATTGTCTCGCCTAGCGCCTTCCCCTTCATCCTCGCTATCACTGTATTCATTTTCATGCTGTATCCTCTTGTCAATATCACGCTGAGGAAGTCTTTCATCAGGATTTACCCTTTCTTCAGCCTCAGAGTCTTCAATGATAGCTCCGTCTTCTGGGATAGCTTGCACTTGAACACCTGGTGCATGAGGCAACATTCTGAGGTTCTCAAATAATCTTGTTCTGGAATATGAAAAATTTGAATAAATTGATTGAAACTTACAAGATTAAAATGTTATAATATTTAGAAATTTAGATTTCTTACTTTATTTTTTCCAAGTACTCTGAAGTATTTTGGTTTGCCATATTGGAGGGACTAATATGCAGCTTAAAGTCAGGTCCAAAATATTCAAAGTAATCGTTATATGGAAGTTCATTTGCTATATCTGAACCAAGTGCTACAGACGTTTCATATGTCCAACATCTTGATACATTCCTAATTGTATAACCACCTCCTCCAACCATTAAAAATGGCAAATTATATTTCTTTACAAACTCTACGCACTTTCCATGACCTCTGACAGTAAGATTGAAACAGCCTAATCTGTCCCCTATAAAATTAAAAAATAATGATTAAATAAAAGTAAATTAACTAAAGTACTTATTTTTAAATAATTATTCTACTAACCAGTTAGAGAATCGGCTCCACATTGCAATACAACAGCTGATGGTTGGAAAGTCTCCATTACTTTTGAAATAATGGGTACAAATATAGACTCGTAACTGTCATCATCCATTCCATCTCGAAGAGGTATATTGACAGCATAATACTTTCCCTGTAAAAGAATGCATAAAAGTAAAAACTGAATAAATTATACCATTGATTTATTTTGAGAAATTTATTGTTCAACTCTATTGTTATTTCTTTAAAAATTATAAAGATTGGAATAAGATTTTGTTAATAAATATCGTACATTTCTATTGATATTAATTTATTTTATGCAAATTAGTATATATAAAATTTTAAAAATTACCTTTCCAGCACCAATATCTCTAAGATCTCCTGTTCCTGGGAAATATTCTCCATATTTATGGAATGAGACAGTCATTACTCTGTCTGTTGTATAAAATGCTTCTTCAACTCCATCACCGTGGTGAACATCAATATCAATGTACAAAACTCTTTGATGGTATTTAAGTAGCTCTAAAATACCAAGCACGATGTCATTAACGTAACAAAAACCTGAAGCTTCACTTTTCTTTGCATGATGAAGGCCACCACCCCAATTTATGCAAATTTCAGATGCTTGCTTATTAAGTTTCACAGCCGCAGCTACCGATCCACCAGCAGATAATTGACAAAATTCATAAAGACCATCAAAAACTGGACAATCTTCACCAACATTAACTAAAAAATTTGTTTCAGAAATAAATTAGTAAGTATGTTCACTTTTTTACACAATTTTATAAATTATTAAATGTGATCCTTACATCTTTGCATTTGCTTGTTGTATTCAGTCATATTATCAGGCCTAATTGATCTCAAAAACCTAATGTATTCATCACTATGAAATTTGGTCATTTCATCGGCAGTAGCTTTATGTGGCCTCTGTAAATGTCATATAATTAAAATAATTATTCTTTATTTCTAATATTTTTGTAACATGATCTGTTTTAGATTGCTTATTATTAATTACAGTGACTATTATAAAAAATTAAAAATTAAAAATAATTAAATCATTTTACAAATTATTTAATTATCTTTCATTCTATTTAAAAATGAAAATTATCAGAATGAGCTAATAGCGATTGAGAAAAAAAATTATTAAAATCAGAAAATTTCAGTTTGAACCATATTGTTTTCATAAGAATACATGTGCAGAGTGCAATACTCAAACTTTTTATGATAAAATAAGATGAGCCACTCACAAAAAATTAACTTTTGATTTAACTATATCTGGAATAGAACTCCCTAAGTAAAAGCTAAAATAGCATTGAATTATACTTACATATATTTCCATTTTGCGGTAAAGTCCATAATTCAATAACAAATTATGTGTCATCCTTATACGGTGTGGCTTCATGGGATGACCTTGCCCATAGTAATAATTGCCAATATCACCTAAAATTTTTTATTTTCTTTGTATATTCATTTGAATGAATATGTATAACTTAAATTTAAGAGACTATATAAATATAGTATATGATAAGTGAATCAGCTTCCATTGATTGAATGGTCATAAAATATAAGTATGGCTTTGGATTGATTACGTAAATTAAAACTAATCCATTTAATTTATCAATATACTAACAATTATAATTGTAATTAATTGTAATTGTAATTGTAATTGTAATTAGAATTGTAATTATAATATACCAATAATAATAATTGTAAAAGAGTTCAAAATATTTTATAGGTACTCATGTATTATATTTCATAATCATGAGACAAAGAAATCGATCAATGTGGGTAATTTTCACTTGTAAAAATGTTAAATTTTCTCTTTTTTCATAATATCTATTAAGAATTTTTGAAATGAACACTATCAAACTATTTTACTCTAAAATCTTGGAATTGTTTGATTCATAAATAAATTATTAAAATACTCAAATATTTTCATTAGATTATATATTTGTAGTAAAAATGATTGTAATGAAAAAGAACTAATTTCGGTAACTGAAAGATTTCAACAAAAACAAAAAAAATAAGTTTATAGCCCAAGACAAGTAGTTCTCATCGACTTTCTACTTTTCAGGATGAATAAGTAAAAATGTAAGTTTACTAATAAATTAAGTAATATAAAATATAAAATATTTTTTAAGATTTATATCATAAGTGGTTAGAAATGAATTACAGTATCAATAAAAAATATATTTTAATAAGGTATATAGCACTTAATTAAAGAAGTAGTTAATTCTGAGAATATGACCTTGATCATCATTAAAAAAAAAGATGTTCTTTTTTATCAAATAATATTTTAATTATTTATTTGTTTGTACCAGGATAACAATACAATATTTTAGCTTTATTTCAAGTATTATTAATCAATCTTTCAATCAAAAAAGGTAATTTATATATTGGAAGTTACACATTCTCAACCATAGTTTTTGGCACTTCAATAGAAAGCTGTAGAAACCAATATTTTTCATTTAAATTACCATTCAACATTTGAATTACGTATAATATTTATAAATCTCTGTATGTAAATGACAAAATCATAAAAAATAGTTTATAAATGATGTAAAAATATTGGTTTATTACAAATAGCTCGAGAGATTCTCAAGTGAACTACGGTCGCAGGTAGACCAGACTGACGCCTGCTTGGCTTCGTAAACTACGGTTGCGCGAAGCGTTGATTGAGAATCTCTCGGCTTAAAGTCAAAGAAATCGTATAAATAACACTTAGCTCCAAAAAATTGGAAAATTTCCCCATATCAACATTATCATCATAGGCAAACATAATTTTTTTGAGTATTTGTTTAAAAATATACAATGAACATAACGTAAAAAGCGAAGTATCAGTGTCGCTTGTGATCCTCGACACAACCGTGACAATCTGAAAAACTGCCTTAGTAATGCGGGCTTAAATTAATAAAAATTGTACTTACTGTCGTAATAGTAGCAAACGCGCTTCCGGCTGTGTTGTAGTTGAGACATTTTCACCGATTTTCCGTGGAAACCGAATGAAAATGAAATTAACTGCTCCTAAAACGAAAACTAAATGCGAAGCGCAACGAGCAGCGGACACTCCAGCAATGAGGCGCTAACACACGAATACGGCGTCGCTGGCTTCGGGCAGCTGTTGCGCAGGCGCAGTTAAATTATTTCCCGTATGCTGTTATGCTGTATGATGGCCGATCGAGCCTCCGACTCTGCCACTCGGCACTCGGGGTCCACCTCCTTTTTTCCATTTTCTCTCCTACAATGGCTACAAGCCTACAATGCTATAATTTCTAGAGATTCGGTTTAGAGCCGCTAGGGGGCCTAATGAGTAAAATCCTATGATCCTTATTATTGACAATTGTCTACAAATATATATCTACAAATAAATAATAAATATATCTACAAATATATTTTACTAGCATGAAATATCGAAATTAATTTTTAATTCACTTTATAATTATATTTTCTTTGAATTAACGTTATTTAAGAAGTACTTATTTAGAGAAATATTTTTTAAATTAAGACAAAAGTAAAAAAGATGTAAAAGTCCAGTAAATGACCAGACAAATGCCAGTGAATGACCGACTGTGTGTTAGAAACAAATAAATAATTTTTTAAAACAATACTGTAGGAAAGTAGAGTTACTATAAGCGACACTAGCGACACCAATGTATAAATACAGTGGCGAGCGCGGTAATAATCAGATTATGTCGAGCCTTCATGTCGACCACTCGTGTTCCTTAAAGCCGAACTTATAATAAATAAACCATTTGATAATTACGTTGTACTAATTATTACAAACCCTTCCCAAGTTATTACAATTACAATTTAAAAATTTATGTATTATTATAAATGTATAAAAAAAAAGATTTACATTCCTGATTGTTTACATTTTTAAATAAATACATAAAATATACAAAGATATTAAAAGGTCCTGTGAAAAATAATAAAAATTCTACAGGTAGTCTGTAAATACCCAATAAGCACACATTTTAGAAAAAAGAATTCTATAATCCTAGATGTCCTCAAAATAATATTACTTATATAATTGTATTAGCGTTCAAAAAGTATTCTTTTTAAGAAAAACAATTTTATTTTTACCACATTATAAGAATTACTTTTATAGTATTCAAAAATTATTTATAAAGCATTCTTTTTTTGTAATTTATATGTTAACCCGTTAACGC
>UELV01097378.1:0-10432 GCA_900490015.1 Megastigmus stigmatizans | reverse complement strand
GTTCATTGATTGTCATTGTTATAGCTTATTATTAATGCATCATACAATCTGTGTAAAAAGTTTCATAGACTAAACAGTGCTAGATTTAATTTACGAGCACTTGAGGTATCCAAATTCAAGCCTGTGGCCGATTAACAGCATGTTAAAATTTATTAATCTTGGATTATTTAAATTTGGAGACTGTTTAATGATTGTAATAATAAGCAGTTGTCTTTTTTTAATTAGAAATCGTTTCAAGTCCATGGATTTCTGCATAATAAAAATAGTTTTGTTAACGAACGAGTAGATTCATTTAGTGAATTTATTTTAATTTAATATTATTTTAATCTTTATATTCAAGTTCAGATTTGAATTATTAAAAAAGAAAAGGTCCAATGCTTATAGGAATATATATTTGCACGCTGTTTTGTATTTGCGAATAGCACATCAATACGCTGAGACGCCTCAGAGACAATATTCATACTCGTACAGGGGAAGAGACCAATACAAGCCCGCGTCACGTGTCACGTGTGAGAAGACAGCCGACGAACAAATGCAATACCTATAGGTATACTTATAGGGCTCAGCCGCTTGCCCGTCCGAAGACTTGGACAACGCAGTGAGCGTCTATGTTTTCAGCTAAACGAGTAGAGCAGGGAAGGTGAGGCGCGCTCTGCTTCCCGTTCCCCGGTGCTTCTGCCGTAGCGCGGAAGCTCCGCGTACTCTCTCCTCTGTCGCCGGCGCGGTAACGACGACGGGGCTGATTGACTGATTTTCTAAATTTTCAATTTCCTATAACTCTAAAATTATGCATTTAATCGGAAAATGGAAAAGTTACGTATCTCTTATTATAGAATTTTCTCCTCTATCCGGTGGATCCTTTTGCAGTATAGATAGAGGGACGCCCTGTATATATTGCGGAACGTGCGAATTTTGTAAATAATAATGTTTTTACTTATAATATCTTTAAGTCTTTAAGGAAAATGTGCAGTTCATTAATTTTTAATGAATTAAATTCATCGTAATAGTTTAAATCATGAAAATTAAGAATTATAGTTTGTGGCTCCATTTGTTTTTATTTTTGTTTTATGAGTACTGATAGGAAATCGTGATCTCGTATGAGAATTAAGAAAATTTACTAAATTAATATAATTTGTATGTAAAAAAAGTTATTTTGAAAATGAGGCGATTTTTATGCGGATTTCAGATGAATGTCATTTTAACTTTTAATTAATAATTTGTATAAAAAGGTCGTTAATAGAGCATGTATCAAAACGTAGACTCCACGTCACATTTTATAGCCTCTACCAAATAAATTCGCGATAGTTTCTAGTAATTTTCACATAAATATTTTATTATACTGTTGATAGATTCAGAACACCGTAATTTATATATAATCCATTAAACTCTGTAAGAAAGTAGTGAAATCTATAAAAATTACCTTTAAAATGGTAAAACTTGTGGCAAGTATGATTGTTCTTCCCCAGCACAATTACATTTACTCTTGAATCAAATCTTATTAAAAAATAAAATCTCTTTAGTTACTGTATCTATGTATAATCTATAATCTCTTTTTGATAATGTAAAAAGGAAAATATATTTTTGCTGTATAACGTCGAATTCATATTTCTAACTAAAAAATCAATTCTTTATTACATTTCTTATATTATCTAAATATGACCTTAAGAAAGTTATAACATATCCATTAATACCAATTAGACAAATAATTTCTTATCAGTTTCCAATTTCTTACAGCAAAATTTGGCTGAAGAAAGTTGTGAAATCATTTTAGAAATTGTCAAGTATTCTTTTCAGCTTAGCAGCAATCTTAGCAGTTTGTAAGTCATTTTAGTTGTTCTATTATTTTTTTCTCTTTTCAATTTTGTACAATTTTCTTAATCTTAAAATGACTATGAACATACTTGGCAGCACGACGTCAGGCAGTTTATCGGTGAGCTTACATTAGTCATAAGTACATTATTTATATTATTAATAAATACTCTGTAAATTTTAATTTTAGATAGGCTTACTATCTTGATAATATGTATTTAGAGACCAATAAAAAACATAACACGCCGAGCCGCCAAGTATGTTCATAGTCATTTAAAGATTAAGAAAATTGTACAAAATTGAAAAGAGAAAAAATAATAGAACAACTAAAATGACTTACAAACTGCTAAGATTGCTGCTAAGCTGAAAAGAATACTTGACAATTTCTAAAATGATTTCACAATTTTCTTTAGCCAAATTTTGCTATAAGAAATTGGAAACTGATAAGAAATTATTTATCTAATTGGTATTAATGGATATTTTATAACTTTCTTAAGGTCATATTTAGATAATATATATAAGTGGATCGAAAGTTTCCGGGCCGTTTTTAATTATGCATCGCCAGCTTCTGGGATATCTCTAAGTTTCTGGGATATCCCAGAAAACTTCGGAGTGTAACGCAAGTTTCTGGGAAGAATTTTTTTGGTAAAATTACTTTTTTAGTAATGTTTTCGTGTTTTAATACACAATAGTGACAGGAAACAGAAGCGGGCTCCGCAGGCGAACATCATTGGGGTCGGGGGTTGTGGGGTTTTAGTTTATTATACAACTGATAAAAATTTATATATCCCAGAAACCAAGAAAATCCCAGAAACTTGCGTTGTATATATATACACACATAGATAATATATATAGATGCAGTAACTAAAGAGATTTTATTTTTTAATAAGATTTGAGTCAAGAATAAATGTAATTGTGCTGGGGAAGAAACATCATACTTGCCACAAGTTTTACCTTTTTAAAGGTTATGGATTTCATTAACTCTCAGTTACATGTATTATAAATAATAACTTATTTAGATATAAAAGATTAAAATGCATTTCTTTATCTACTGATGACAATCACATTCCATTAAAAAAATAGTCAGCCTGTCACAACAAAAGAGTTTTTCATTTGCCGAATCCTAAAAATATGTAATAGTATGAACTGTATTTTAACATATTTTATTGATTTTATTTTACACATTTTTGAATTGTACTTTTCACACCTTTTGATCACTCAAACAAAACATTAAAAAATTTTGATCGCCAAAATACTAACATAAATTATGGACCAATGTTATTCACTTTGTGGTGTTCTCACCAAAACATCTCACAAATAGATTTTTTGCGATTTGAAAAAAAGCGAAGAAAAAAATAAATACGAATATAAAAATTAATAAAGTAAAATTATAGTGAACTGCTTTTTTACATCATAATAAAGTTTGTTCCATATTAAATACGCTAGAGAATGGACATTTTGTGTTTTTTTCTTATTTCCAAGTGCCACTAACTAATTTGTGTGATGTGATGTGTAAAAATGAACAATATCAAAAAATAATTATTATTTTTTCTATAATTGAGCGTGTAATAATACGCACCCGTAGTATTTGACACTATTTATTAAAATTTTGAAAACGAATGACCAGAGTCAACTCCCTGCAATTAAATAATTGAAATATAATGAGAAAGCATATACTTTGAGTTTAATAAAAACTCTCCCTCTCTCTATCTCTTAATGAATGATAGTGAAAATATTAATTTGAAGTATGTTAAGATAAAATCAAATATTATTAAAGTATTAATAAGGTCCAGGGATATAAATAGTAAGACCTACAAATGCTACATTGAATACAAATCCAATTCAATCGGATACAGCGACATTCTACGAATGCATGCGACTGTACCAGTGGATTACGAACTGTAGGCTCCTGTTCCCACATTATTATCTCAATAATCTCAAAAAAACCTTAAAAATTTTAATTGATGTAATTATGTCACATATCATTAATAATACATAATTATTTTATTATTTTCATGAAAAATCGAACATATTATATATATATATTTTTTATAAACATTAGCTTAATTTTTATTAGAAATATTTTCTTATTCTTAGCTTTTAGTTAGTTATAATAATAAATAATTTTCCAATAATATTAAGTTTCCCGGTACCTAAAGCTGGATGAACCAGGCCCTTAGCAACTACAGCAGAGTAATACTTGATTCTAAAAACATTTTGGACGTGAAAAAAAGTCCTAGAATATTTTTGGGTATTGTAGCACCTATTGGACTATCTCATTTTGAGGTTAGGTGCCAAGAACATGGAAAATATGCAAAAAAAAACGGTTTTTTCAAGTTTTGAGCATGTCACGGTCTGAAAATAATAATTCTAATACCGGCATTCACAAGTACAGGAAAAAGTACATAAAAAATTGTTATTTAGAAGTTAGATAAATATGACCTTCATAACCTATTGTAACGTCGCGTGCCTTTTCATAAAAATTTTTTAAATTTCCGAACTAAAAGTAACTCCAAAGATATTAATGAAATCTGTAGTAGATATAGATCTAGGGTTTTCCCTATTTTTCTATATTACCTTCCCTAGCAGTAAAAATCGATATCGATCGAGCGCGTTAGATAAAACAGAGTTTTTCCAAGAGGGTTTCGGGTTTTCCCACTCTCGCCCGATGGCATCGCACATGCCCCGATATATATAGATGTACATTATATCCATTATTTAAACTCAAATGTTGTAAACTATAATTCTTATGAATATTTTATGTTATGGTTTTTCCTGGAATGGCGGCAGCCCACATTTTTATTTACTTGCAATAAAGAATTGCGTAAAATCATTTAGTTTATGCCCTGCAATATTTGCACACATCAGAATTTACAATCAACCCGGAAATTCAAACCATTAGTATTGTGTTTCGGTACATATAAGATTTGTTACCTGAACCGGCAATTAGGATATGTATTTCAAAATAGCTAAAATAAAAGCAGGTAGACAATTACATATAATAGCATATCAGTAAAAGTGTACACATTCATTTCAAATTTAAACTAATCTCTAGTTTGTTTAAATATTACATAAATTAATGATCAATAAACATTTTTATGAATCTTTTGAATATTGGCTTAGACTCTTCGAGTGGTATACAAAAAAACCAGATGAGCACCCACGTCACAAGCAACGGTGCTTAGACGCTCGCTGCACACGTGCAGCAGATAAAAAAGGGGAGGACAGATAAGATGCGCTGCACCAAGCCTAAAAAATACATTTTTCTGGCAGTGGAATTTTCCACAGATTTAGCATGGAAAATAATATTATTTCCTTTTAAATTCAATTTCTCGGCAAATTGAACAAGTATGCCAATTTTTTATATACTGTTGCGTCCGGTGTTTCGTATGGAAGTTTACACGGAACGTAGATTTTGTGGGAATCGTTCTTCTTATTTCTTTTCTTTATGGTTAGTTGGTTTGTTGCTTACCTGGATTGTTATCTGTGTTGGCTGCAGCTGTGTCTTCAGTTGAGCCGCTGCTCCGTGATCCTCCCGGATATTTATATTTTGAGTTTTTGATTACGGTTGTGTGTCCTCCTGGATTCACAACCTGTATCTTAACAAAATATCCTCCCGGATATTTAATTTTGCGCAAGAACTCCCCCGAGTTCTACAATTAACGAACAACTCAGAACGAAGGCGGAAGGAGTTAGAAATGACGAGTGGTTCGTTATATTATAGTTAATTCATTTATTTATTTATTAGATATGTTAAATATCTCAATTGGATAACAAGAATCTCTCGCGCGTTTCCGAGTCGGAGACCGAAAGTTAAGGGCTTGAAGGGCACGTCGCGCGTATAGACGTCAGTTTCGTTTGGCTGATGTCTAAAGACTGGCTAATTGTCTCATCATATTCATATTCCTGCTCTTAGTTGAAACTAAGATCCCTACTTGAACCGGAATAAGAATACAGCTTATCGGTGAGAACGCCCGATGCTCACCGGTCTCAAAGATGCACGTGTTTAATCTGACTCGGATGCTGTGTCATCAGTCGCGCGCTGCATTCTTATGACGGTTCAGCCGCGACTTCATCCTTACTTCATCTTTAGAACATTTTAGGATATAATTTTTGTACTTACAATTTACGCGCATGGACATCTATACATATGAATATATTACAATATACGCACATATATATCTATAAATACGCATACATTACAATACATTACATTTTGCTAAAATTTTAATTATTACTTAAAATACATATATTCTGATACTCAATAAAACGTTCGTATTCGCACAACTGTGATATTGCAATAAAATGCTTACAAAACTAAATGGTTTTTCTATTATTATCCAAGAATATTGAAACCGTTAAATATATTCGAAAATTGTGCATGCAAATGAGAATATATTTAATATTCTTGAATGTGGATTGAAATTTAAATCAAGTGACGCTTCAAATCATCTTAATCCTTGACTAATCCTAAATTATTGTCCTCAAAAATATATCAAAGTGCATTTTATATTTAATACTAAAGTATTAAGAAATATTATCTATGTGGACTGTACTACTGTACAGTCTAATCAATATTAATGGGCAATCTGATTGCCCTTGTTTATAATCACCCCCGCAGAATCTGAAATAAACTTTGAAAAACGGATAATTTTTGCGGTGTTCTTGCTTCTGCTATTCTGGGGTATATTGCCACCAGCGTTCCTGTAATTCAAAGAGAGAAGGTAGAATCGTGTTGCATTTCTTTGGTGTCCCTAGTTCTATCATGATCCTTGTCCTTGGTTGTATAAAATATTCTTGATTGTCGCATATTATCGGTAATTCCGCGTAACAAAGTTCAGTTCTTCTTGGTTTGCACTTGATAACTTGGCACTATATAATGTGTGCCACCTCTCCTGCCGGTATAGCGGTATGTCCTCTTTCCTTCATTACTTGCATTGCGAACAAGACCGGTTCGCTATAGGCAAGTGGCAATGAATTCAACAAGTTTTGGCGTTGAATCAGGCATCGATGGAGTATTATGTCTGTGTAAAGTCCCTTGAGTTCTTGGTTCAAAGACTGAGTCAATGTTACGAATTTCGTGTTAAAATAAATAGATAGTAAGATCTCCGAGGAATCTGAATACCGTGGTCTTGCACGTCTTGATATTGCAAATTTTAGCTACATTTATTACGAGTGCTGATGTAAAGTTAGCGCCCTGATCTGTCAACACGACTTTTGGTACGCCGTAGATGTATACGCATTGCGAAAGAAAGGCGTTCGTGATGTCCTGCGAAGTGCTCCCTTTCATTGGTGCGATTATGCAGTATTTGGTCAAAAAATCTTGCATAGAGAGTATATACATATTATCGCGTTTCGTCCTACCTAGTGGTACGTATACGTCAAGTGCGACTTTGTCAACACTAGATCCCGGAGTCTTATTAGTTTGTTTCTTTGACAGATCTCGCAGTTACCTATTATCTCCGAGATCTGTTGTTTCATATTGTTCCAGAAATAATTTTGTCTAATACGGTTATATGTTTTAGTAATTACTTTATGCCCGTTGATTGGACACTCGTGTATGTCTCTAACCAAGTCATCTCTCAGATCTAGGTCAGGAATAACGACTTGATTGTTGCAAACAATTATTTTTACTTCTTTATTGTAAAACAATTCCTTGCAAGAATCCATTATATCGTTCCAGGTAACGTCATCTATACTGTCGGTCCTCGAGTGTCTGAATGAGGTTTAATTTAGAGCTAAGCAGACATCGAGAAGCGTTCGTAAACTCTCTATTAAGATGTCTGGGTCAGTTCTTTGCCTTAAATTTTCCTTTATTGGTAAAGCTATTTCATGTTTCTTTTCGTGAACAATAACCTTGGCTTTACCCAGGGTTACGTCACTAATTCCTGGTAAATTATTTTCGAAATCTAACATCTTTGCTTCTGTGCAAAGAGGCTAATTCTTAACCGTCTCGAAATATGCCATGTTATCCTTGCTCATGGTATATAGGTCTCTTGATTCTATAATATAAGGCGCGATTCTAGGTTTCGGTCGTCTATTAAAATCATATGATACAGTTTGCGTTTCCATCGGAGTAGAGGAATCGCTCGTTGAATCCCGTTCTCCGTTAGAGACGTCATAATCGCTTGTACTTCTATCATGACTTCGTGATATAGCTTCGGGCTGTCCGTTGGGCTGGCGCGTTGCACTCTCATCTCCATGGTACGATAGTGCCCCACCCCCTCCCTCAGTCTCTGGTTCATGCGTCACTAGAGAACTCAAGCCTTTTTTGATCGACTGCCTTAACATATGCTCGATTCGTGTCTTTTCAGCATCGTTTAGTCGAAATTTTGCCTTTCCCAGAGTTTCTAAATCCACATTCGTTAGGATGCATTCAAAAGCTATATGAACCTCATAGCCCAGGGCATACACGTCTTCGTCTGTTTGATCTTGCGTCAGACAACGGATTTTTATATTCTTTTCTTTGTTATGAATATTTCCTGTTGTTTGGCACAGATAGAACCCGTCATCTGTGCTTCTTACGGCTAAGAAATCGTTTTTTCTATACTGTACAGTCGATGCGTCGTCTGAGATTGTCGTTGGATCGGTATCGAAGTTTGAGTCCTTAAACTGGGTGTGCATTGATATATCGCTGTTAGAGTAGCTTAAATCGTCTGAGTACGAAGCCTGATTATTGGTTTCGCTAGATGCATTGGTTTCTATAGGTAGTTCAGTCTGCGCCCTACGTTGTGGCGGCGCTGAGCAATTCGATTCTGAAGTTGAGTAGTCAGGATTTTTGGGAATGACGTGTATCATTTCTGGTGGATTCCGCGAAAGTGCGCCCGCTACGTAGTTGGTTTTTCCGGGACTATATTTGATTTCGAAATCGTATAGATCTGTTAATTTGAATTACCATTTTTTCAATCTGCTTGTGCTATCCTTGACACTATGGAGCCATACTAGCGGCTTATGATCCGTTATAAACGTGAAGTGTCTAGCTATAAGGCAATATTTAAATTGTGATGCACAAAATATCATTGCTAGTAGTTCCTTTTCTATTGTGCTGTATCTGGTCTCAGCGTCGTTCAAATTTTGTGTCTTTCCTTAATAGATTGGTCAATGGTTTGGCGATTGCATTGCTTTATTTCCTTCGGATTCTTGGGTAGTGGAAAATCCTTGACTGCATCGACCTTTTTAGGGTCCGGTTCAATACCCTTTTCAGATACTATGTATCCAAGGTAGGATATTTGTTTTTTGAACCTTGGCTTTTTCTATGTCTTGTGCAAATTCAATAAACAATTTATCCAGGTTCTCTAGTGTTTCGGCGAAAATTATGATATCACCGATGTATCCTAATTTTCCCATCTTTTTAGTGTATCTAGGGGTTGTCTGCCAATTAGTTTGAATGTAAGTTCTTGGTATGTTCTGGGTGCTGTTTTAATTCCGAAGAGCATACGTAGGAAGTGGTAATGGCCAAAGGGAGTAGAGAATGCTGTTTTCTTTCTGTCTTGTTCCCTAATCATAACTTGGTGGAAACCGCTATATATATCTAAAGTAATGAAATGTTTCACGCCACCTAGCTGTTCGATAAGGTGAGTTATGTGAAGTATCGGATGTGGATACGGTTTCATTTATCATTCAATTTTCGGAAGTCTACTACGACTCGCCATACTTTTTCATCCTTATGACTATCCTTCCTTTTTACTACCCACAATGGGTTGTTATAGCTAGAATCGATTCTCTCTATAACTCCGGCTGCTAGCAGGTTCTCTACCTCTTTATATACGGTCTCCTGCAGTTCTTGCGGTATTGGATATTGATAAACATTAATTATTTGGCCGTCGAAAGTTTCTATTTTATGCTGTATTAAATTGGTTGCTGATAAGGGTTCTCCCTTCAGATGGAACGCGTGTGAAGTACGTGTTATAAGCCTTTTCAATCTCTCAAGATCTCGTTCATTTAGGTGTTGCGTAGTCATTCGCTGAGTAGCCCTATCCTCTATATTGATGCTATTCATGGGTTCGCGGTTGATGCTCTCAACTACCGAGTTCGTATCGGTTTTATTCCTATAGGCGATTGGGAATTCAACGAAATGGTATACGTTTCCTCCAATCGTGAAAGCTGTTTTCGTGTTTTCTACTTTATCTAAGTATATATACTTAATATCGTCGTTGGTTAGTATGATTTGGTTCAAATCGCTTAAGGGGGGATCCTGCTTTAGACGGCTCAAAAAACCGTTTTTTTTTGCTTAAATCTATTCCTTATTTATTCAAGAATATGTAAAAAAATTTTTAGAGCCCAATTCGAAATATTTTCAAAGATACAGCGCTAAACGTAGAGAAGCGTCGAGCAGGTATACGAGCGCTCGGGCAGCTGCAGCTGCTCCATATAGCGCGCGCTTGTCCCCTCGGTCAAATTGCTCCGAAATATAATAGGGTCTATATATTATACCTGAAAAAGGTTCAACGGTCGTTCAAAAGAATATTTTGAATCTTTAAAGTGGCGTTTTAACCTATAGTATGTGTATTATAATGATATATTCACTGTCTATACCTCTGATTCTACGCAGCTGCATGTAGCGTGGATAGTTAGTTTTGCTCCGAGTTTTATCGTGTGCACATCGTGTATATCACTATAAAAT
>UELV01097377.1:0-11366 GCA_900490015.1 Megastigmus stigmatizans | reverse complement strand
GCCATTAGTTTGAGAGTTGCCTTCCGTTCGTAGAAAGACCGCTCCCGTAAGCCCCATCACCCGGTCGGCCATGAGGCCGGCCTTCGGCAAGGTGCGGACGATAGATGAGGATTATTATTATTGTTATTGTTATTGTTATTGTTATTGTTATTTTTCAAAAAGCTAGGTGAATTATACGAAATAATATATACTACATACTTATGTTTCGATTAAAATCTTGAACTAAACCAAATTCAAAAACAGTTTACAGGAAATATATAAATCATTAGAAACATGATTTTTGCAACCCCTTTTTGGAAAAAGTTTGGAAATTATCATCTTCCTTTTGAATTATTAACATGTTTTCTTTTAGCAGTCAGGAAGATTTTCTATTTCGATTTACATATATATAAGGTATGCCGAACGCTGCTTAACTTCATTGATCCATTGCTGATACATTTTTCTTTGCACCACGTTGCACACTTAGGATCGATCAGAAATGTATGAATAATTAATTGAATTTCAATAACTAATTAAATAAGAAATCTATTTAAAAAACTTTTAAAAACCTGTAATATATCAACAAAATAAGCATTGGTTTCATTGCACAACGGAAAATAAAGGCTTACGTATTTATTCTTTTGCTTTTTGATTATTTAAATAATATATAAATAACTAACAAATTTTGAAAATATTATTGCGGGAATCGACTCTATGGAAAGAATGAAAAATGAAATGTTGATTATCGCTAGCCTTTTGTGTCTAGGTGTGGAATTCGGTCACACTCGATATTTACGTGCATAGGATTGCCAATGATGATGTCCGGTTAGTGCGCTCCGTAGCTTTTTGTGTCTAGTTGGAAAATCCGGATGTATAAGACATGTAGGTGTATAGGATCGTCGATCATAGTGTCCAGATACTGCGCTCCGTAACTTTTTGTGTCTAGGTGCTTATATCTGTCGTACACGATGTCTGGGTGTATAGGGTTGTCGATAATAGTGTCAAAATATTCCGCTACGTAGCTTTGTGTATCTAGGTATTGTAATGAGTTTTGCTGGTGAAAATATTTTTAATATTAAAATAATTTTTTGATTTTCTGACATTAAATCGTGACGTGGGGTTCACAAGACACATTACCATGAAACCTCATTTGAAATATACATATACAGATATATACATATATCTATCCTGCCTTACTGCATCGATCATTAAAAAAGATGATACCTATCTTCAAAAATCACTTGTTGATTACTTATGCCTATTTGATTCGATCGGTGAAGACCTCCTTCTTTTCTCGATGAAGTATGCGGCGATAGTAATAATCCGCGCTGATGATGGTTTTTGCTCCGCAATATACTGGAGTGTTTCCGCGAGAATCACTGGTTCTGGGCTTCTTTGATGCTACCCTCATGCTCCTTATTGAGGTCTCGTCTTAGAATTCATTTTCTTAATTCTAGTAGTTAGGCCTAATGTAACTTATAATTGTAAATGCATTCCCGCTGACGTGTTTATTATTCGAGTAGAGATTTGGTTCTGCTCGTTTCCTAATTTTCCGGACTGAGCCAAATCTCCTCCCAACTCTCGAATCTGGTCTCGCTCTTTGTCTATGCCCCTAGTTAACCTACTTATCTTTAACCACTTAACGCACAAAATCCACATAAATGTATCATTGGCTTCAAAGCTCTGTAAATGCTATAGAGTTTGGGAAAAATTTATCCTAAAAGCCTTATCGGGAGTTTTCGAGGATGCTCTTTATGAATAAAATGGTTTCGAGGGCGGAAAATTATGGGAAATTGTTGTTTTTTTTTTTTTTAAATCAATTTCCGTAAAAATTTATGGAAATTGTTCGTAGAAGAATTTTATTCTAGGTTGGAAACGATCTTTCCCAACAAATAAAATATACTTTTAACTAAGTGGCCTACAATGGCCTAAAAAAACGAAATACCTGAAAAAATCCAAGGCGTGAGAGGCATGTATACTTAAATTGAATATAGCATAAGTGCCCGCAGTTCAACTAAGTGTAATGCTTGGAGAAGGTACGGCAACGGTGACCTGTTTAGCGATAGAGAGGGTTTCATGAGCAAGAGAGTGAAGCCAGTTAAATAAAAATGTTTTTAAAAAAATAAAAAATACTTCTTTGGACAATAAGTTGGCCATAAATTTGTGTACATACCTATTGAAAATAAGAATAGAATCATTTAACCTTATATTAATATCATATTTTTCCTTATTTATTGTTTGAAATGTAAAATATTTAATGTATCAATTATAAGGCACAAATAGTACTTACACATACTTTCTCCTAAGATCCAAATTTGTGGACCTGCATTTACTTCGACGAGAACAGACGGAGTGCATACTAATAGGATGCACAGATCAGCAATGCTTAGATTTGCAAGAAATACGTTTATATTATTATGCATTTGTTTTTCTGCGACTAGAACTATAAGTACCTATTATATAAACAATTAAGTACTTTAAAATTTTTTCACTATAGCTTGTATATATAAAAAAAAAAAAAAAATCATGTAAACTACAAAATAGATGATATTATTTTAGATGGTACTTTGATTACAAGAATGCAGTACCTATTACTATTTTATCCTACTAGGGTGCAAAACCGGTGATTCCCGCCCAAGCAAAGATGAGGGCGAGAAGTCCCTTGCGTTGATGTAGCGTATACTGTTTTTTGACACACTAAGAGCATAATTTAACTTCAAATGGCTATTTCTAAGGTGCAAAATATTTACAGATGCAAAACATTAGCGGATCCAAAACGCTTGCGGACACAGAACACGTTTGGCGCTCGTTTTGGAAAAGAGGCGGAAACGCAATGTTCCAAAAAACAGGCACCAAAAGTTGAGTTTGGTAAAAGTAGTTTTGGAAAATGGACGCTGAACGTGTTTTATGCCCGCAAATACTGGCGCCTGCGAATTCTTTCAGCTCGCAAATGTTTCGCACCCACAGGAGCAAGCACTTTAAGTTGAGTTGAATTCCCGGTGAGCTAAAAAATAGTAAATATTACACGGGCGTAAGTTTCTTTGCGGCATAGTAATGTTAAGTACTATTTTGAAACAAGAACAAAATTTTCTTTCATGAAAATTCAACACGCGCAAATAACCTCAGCTAACGCCATCCAGTACGAGTATTTTATTTTGTGCAGTGGTGTGTGAACAGGACACTTTGTCCTTACATATTTTTCATAAAGTTATCAGATTATAACAAAAGAAATATATTTTACTTTGTTTGATTAGAATATTAACCCATTAACGCCAAAATGTCGATTTTTTCTTCTCAACTTTCTACGCTATAATTTATGTAAACATCCTGGGAAAAATTTAAAATACAGTGTTTCCAATAGTATAAAGTCTCATCTTTCAAGTAGCTGTGCCAGAATTGACCTAAACTTCAAATTAAAAATGTTATAGCTTATTTTTAGGGAAAAATACATGATTTTTGAATATTTTTTTCAAAAATTCGATATTTTGAATTTGGCGAAGCCTTAGTGGGTGCTTATTATTCAGATCAAAGGTGATAGGAACATCTCCTCTTTGAAACCTATTCAGAATTTTTTTATTTTATTCATTAGAAGCTGAGATATTGCAATTTAAGCGTTGGAAATAGTACTAAATTCCGTAATTCTGAATTATATTAATAGTATACGAAAATTTTTGCGATTAATCTTGCTAATTTCATTTGAAAGCTTACCTTTTAAACTTCAATTTCTTGTTTTATATAAAAAAAGAAATTAAAGTTTAGGAGACAAACTTTATAGTGAAATTGGTTAGATTTATGAAAAAAATTTCTTTAAATCGTATATTCCAAAAATTTATATAGGAGGTGTTTTAGGCAATTAACGTTATTCTCAATATTTAAAGAGCAAAGTAGTTATAGTGGCGCTATGGCGCGTCAAAACAAACTTGACCTAGAGACAGGGTCATTAACCTCCGACGAGGACAGGTTTGTTTTGGCGAACCATAGTGCCACAAACGCACGCGCACGCGCACGAGCCATAGTGCCGCACATGCATACACGCGCACACGCACGCGCACGAGCTATAGTGCCACACACACACTCGCACGCACATGAGCCATAGTGCCGCACACGCACACGCACGCACACGAGCCATAGTGCCGCACACGCACACGGACGCACGCACATACAGGCAGGCACGTACGCACGCTCGCACGCATGTACGCAATCACGCACGCACGCACGTGCACGCGAAAAGAGAGAGATTTAGCTACCGAAGTCATGATGTTTCCTGGGCGACGGCTGCATAGAGACTGAATGCGACGATGGGGTGTAGCTAGGCCCCACCACCGCCTTCTCCCCCCCACCCACTACATCTACATATTTTTCAAGTTTGCAAAATTCAGCTAGCCCCCACTACCAAGACATACCCCCCCACCAACTACAACTGCATATTTTTCAAGTTTGCAAAAATCAGCATGGCAACTACTATCGTTATTATTATCATTATTACTGCTACTAGTGTAAGTATATTGACTTTCATATAGAAAAGCAGTAATTATTATTATTAATACATGAATTCAAGATAAATAAATAATTCCAAATATATAATGATTATGTGAGTATGACGGAAGATTGAATAGGTCGGGGGGTAGTACAAGGTATGTAGTCAAAAAATAGAATGATAAATATTTTTAGCAACATTTATTGCCATTATTGTTATTTATGTAGAGATTCATTTAAGAATGTAGCCAGAGAGCGTAAGTATAAGTTAGCAAATTCATACACGACGATATATATGTCTTTGGTTGCCATATGTACATTTACCCCTTCAGTTATAATACTTTAAAGAATTCTCTAAATTATTTAGAAGACTATCATCGATAGATCGTAGCGCATACTCTACGTTGCCGCTATTAAAATGAGTATATTGCGAATTACCATCATTCTGTATTTTATCTTTAGAATAATTTACAAGTAAATCTAATATCCAAGTAATACCGTTTGATATGCTTAGCAAATATTTTATTCTATATTCTATACATGGGCTAAGAGCTGTTAGCCTCTCAAAGGTAAAACTCTTAAACACAAGTGATTTTCGAAAACGCTTCTTTGCAGGTTCAGCGACATCAGCTTCCTCTTCTCCATCAGGTATTAACTTAAAGGCCCTATCACAGTAGCTTATCATGTATCTAATAGTGTACCCAGGAATCGATATACGCTGATCCACCAGCTATTCCTCGTTGTACGCCCGAAAATACTTGTTAATATTTTCAAATTGCTACTTGAGGCCCTCCCAAGCATCGAGTGAGAAACGGAACCCAGAAAAGTCTGACGATCGACTAATGCGTACAATCGGTTGGAAATCTTTCGAACCAGCAGAAGCGTTTTCCAAGCCAACGAGGATGATCTCTCCAAAGGAGATGTTCAGGCCATATATCGTAGGCAGAAGCTGGTGTCAGTGGTATGCTTGAGTAGAAGTTGCCATTTTCCTCTTCTTCTTCTGTATTGATTAGATGACTCTTCGACGAAGGCGGTCGGAGACTGTATACGGCTACAATGCCTCAAGAACCAACTATTTATATGCCAAAATCAGTAGTCCTGTTGGTGGGGGAGCCAATGAGAGACTCGTTGTAGGGTGCTTATAAGGCACTATCAAGTTCCAGCACGCATAGGTTCAGGTTGTAGGTTATATTTATGATTGACAGAAGGATATGAGTATTTATATTCTCAAACATAATAAATAAACTTCAATAATTAAATTTAACATGATTCCTTTTATTATTATTAATCAAAAAGTAAGATAATCCTTATAAGCGAATCGATGTTGTCGGATACGAAAAAGAATTTTGAAGCACGTACATGGCTGATTTACATATCACCTATTAATCGGGAGGTGGAGACATGTGCAGAGCGCTCCTCTATCTACACGAATGCTCGAGACATATCGAAGACAATGTGAGACGTCGCTACAATCAAGTCTATACATAAAGCCCGCCATAATTTGAAATATTATAACCGTACGTTCAGCGACTATTTGTAGGTATATATATCTGAACAAGTTCATCTACGCAGTTCATCCACAAATTTTTTGCAATTGCATCATTTTTTTCCACGTTCGACGAGAAATTCTTCATGAAGCGCGCGTAACCCAATCCTGCGGCCCTATTAATATAAAAAAATTATACAATACTGTCCGCACACAGCAGAAAAATAGCTTTGCAATTGAGCATTATTCCACTTAAACTTTTTACAGTTTCTGCGTATACGATTCAGATAGTGTGAAATGTGAGGCCGGTTGCCAAAACTATCAAAGTAGAAGCCAGTACCGTCTTTTGTCACATATATGGCAACCCAATGCATAACACTCTTCCTATGTTCTTCTCTAGTAAATACAAGAGCAGCTGGCCTCGTCCAAGTGAGTGGGATCCGATCTGCAGGATAAACTCCCACAGTGTGAAATTTTATCTGAGACAGGCGTGTAAAAATTTCCATCGTATTCATCGCAGAGGTTCAATGGTGGCTCAACTATAAGTTCTATTGTATCCTGTCTTTTGTAACCGTGTGAATTTAGCCAATTCCTCAGGCAATAAGCATTGTTAAGCGCGCAGCTATATCGCAAATAGTAGGGCTTGATAGTGTGTTGAAGGCAACACTTTTCGCGCCAGCCAATTTGGTCAAAAGCCAAGGCAGCTCTTCTCCAATTCGAGATTAACAACAGTTCATGTCGTCAATTTGCTGAGCAAAGCCACTTCTTCTTTGCCACGGGCATATACTTTACCGGCTCGTTGGCAAATTCCCAGCAAGTTCTTGTTCAGCTGCTTTACGCTGATATCTCCTTCGTACGAATCTAATCCGTGATGATTAATAGTTAAACAATTATTCTGTCTCGCAATGTCTTTGCGTAAAAATCTCGAGTTGCATTTTGGCGCCACTATCCAATGCGCACTAAAGTCCCCATGCAAGGCGAAAATAGCAACCTCTTTGGGAACCACACGGTTTCTATTGTCTTTGGAGCACCGAAAATCAATTTCCGACCGTTTCCTTCGAGATCTGTGGCTAAACTGGCTCACAAGGCGCTTTGTCCGTATATTTATCAGTATGTGCGCCACCTATCGTCGCATTATCAACCACTATAATGGACAAGAACCTGTCTTAACGAGTCAATTTCCAATAAACTGTCGTTCTCAGCATAAATCATGCAATTTACAGCAGCAGCCAAGGGCTCGTCGAATCTCACATCGATCCTCACACTGCCGCTTTTGATTAAATTCCAATGAGTGTCTTCATTGATCGATAAATCAGGCGTCAAGTCAATGGCAAAGAGACAATAGCCGTGGGGATAATCCTCGTGTGTGATTCCATTTCCCAAATCTATGAAACTTATCAAATGCAAAAAACAGTCATCATGGTTGCTGACTCAAAGGGTACAATACTGATCAAAACATCCGTGAAAGATTTAGAGGACGACGATGGTGTAGACATGTCGTTTGTAACGCTCTCTACGCCATCTCGTCATCGTCTAGGTGCATCCATGCCCCCAGTTGCAATTTTGACGGCTTTATCAACCGACTTTTCTTAGGCTGCAGTGCTTTTGCTTTTTGTGCTCGCAATTCCACCCCCTCTTCGTAATTTTTTCTTTTCCTTTTTTTTCACCTTTTTTATAGGCTAAATAGGACGAATCTGTGTCGTTGACGCCGCCACTTGGCCACAATTCCTCTTCTTTATCAGGTTTATGGTAAGGCTCGTCTTGAGACCCGAAAGAATCGTCTGATGATGACAATGCCTAGACAGCGCTCCAGAGAGTCTTATTACCTACGAACTCCTTGGGCACGTATGCTTCTCGAAGTATGTGCGCAAACTGACCGCATCCGCGCGGTGCTGGCTTATTTCTATGCCTTATAGCGTCGTTGACAAGGTCAATAATGTTTGTTTTATGAGCAGCACTGCCATCTACCGATATTACACCGCAATCATTCCATGTGATATTGTCGATGCTTCGAAATAGTTTAATTAAATTTGCAGCAATTGCGGTATATTTTATGGGGACGGTCTCGAGAATGTGCAGATTATCTGATGAATTAGAGCCAGTGGCGACGAGTGCCTCTACGCGTGTGTTCGAATCAGGGATTTCCGTGTCTGGCTTACGTGAAATACTGCTGATCGATGCATCGTTGGCATCTCTAGCAGTGACAGTGGCTGTTTCAAAATGTAAAAACCTCTGCAGTGATTGCTCGTACATAGAGCATTTTTCCCGCTCGTCTATCGGTGAAGTCAAAATTTTACTCATGTCCTCGTCGAGGCGCGATGTTGCCGTTCCGGGGGTTTGGACACTCTTGCCAAAGACTGCTCTGACAGATGTTGCCGTTGTTGCTGGCAAATATCGATTTATCCTCTCTATGCATTCTTGTAGGATCAAAATCATTTTTCTTGCGTGTTCCATATCGATAATATAGGCTTCACTATTACTGGGACGATAGCCTCCGCTTTAAACAACAAATTTTTTCTGGCCGCCAGACTCCTGTTTGATGTAACAAGTTTTCGCAGGGTGGGCGCGGGTTTTCGTAGTCTGCTTCTATATAGTCTGCTGAGAGGAATATTACCCCACAAAATATTTAAAGCGCTTTCGCAAATGTAGGTCATGAGTTTGGAATCCGCTTTGCGCAGAAGTGCGATTCTCTGATGACTATCGATGTGGCACAAAACTTTAAATATATCAAAATATTTTCGTCCTATTGGGCAACGATTGCGACTACGTCCTGTCAGGCCCATCACAGACGAACGACTGGCACGTCACTCGACGATGCCGTGTTTTTTATCGGCCCTCCTCCTTTGCCACTACTGCCACGTGGCACATATGCATACTGGTATTCGTCAACGGAAACACGCACGTGCGAAATCGGCAATTTTCAGGTGTCTCCTGTTTCAGATCTATGAGCAGATAGCTGTATGGTGTGGATACTGTATCCATGTAGGCTTCTTGCAAGACTTTTGGCCGTTCCGGGCAGAGCTGCCGTGCCGTGCAATCTTGCGGATTCTTGAAAATAACTATGTAATTTGAGTTTAAGGAGATTTTGCGAAATGGAAATGATGCTCAGATTATTGTGATGACTGCCCTTGGTAAAAAGATTGGCCACTACACCACACGACGATTCCCTCATCAGATTGTCGAGAATCAGGAGTTTAGGCCCTGGATCCGTGGCGTAGTCCTCGCTCTTTGGCAGGCCTTCGTGAAATTCAATATTTTCACCAAACTCCTTGTAAGTAGGGTGCCATTCGCTGTAGTAGAGCAATATTCTGCCAAACGGTATGTCACTCATACGATCAATGTACTTGAAAAAGTTCTTTACAAACACCGTTTTACCACACGATGTGCGCCCGCAAATCATCGATGTCCACGGATGCTTCCAGCGTACGTCCATTTTTACGACTAAGCAGTTCATACTCTCGTCGGTTGTACTTATAAGTCTCTCCCTCTCTCTCGAAGAAGAAGAAGAAGAAGAAGAAGAAGAAGAAGAAGAAGAAGAAGAAGAAGAAGAAGAAGAAGAAGAAGAAGAACTTGCGTGGCGCACCCCGCCGCGGCCGCTTCGCGCTTGCGCGAGCGTCTCTAGCGCTCGCCAATGGCCAGCCATATTGCTCGCATACGCGTACGGCTATAGCGCTAGCTGGAAGATTAGCCATCTTGCTCGCATGGGCGAGCGGTTATATCGCTAGCCGGAGGCCAGCCATCTCACTCACATGCGCGAGCGGCTATAGCACTAACTATATAATATTGCTTGCATAACTAGTAAAACCGTGTATGCGCATATTCTTGCTATCTATCAGTGCACGTGTGTGTGTGTGTGTGTGTGTGTGTGTGTGTGTGCGCGTGTGTGTGCATAGGAAAACTTATACATATGCAAGGCCTGAATAGCCGCCTCCAGCCATGCGTAAATCTTATGGTTATACAACGTTTAAACAGTTAATACCATCCGTACGCTAAACTTATTGTCTACGAATCGCCTAAATATCTATCTCTATCCATACATAGACGTCTGGATGGATACAGATTCGCAGGCGCTGTATGCACGCGTACAGAACCTAAACACCTGCATCCATCCATACGCAGATGTCTGGATAATTGCAGCTATGCAGGATGTGCATGTACGAGTGCACCGCCTTAACACCTGCTTCCATCCATGCGCAGATGTCTGGACAGTTGCAGCTATGCGGGCGCTGTGTATACGAGCATAACGCCTAAACGCATGCCTCCATCCATACGCAGATGTCTGGACATTTGCAGCTATGTAGGCGTTGTATGTACGGCCACACCGCCTAACCAACTGCTCCCATCCTAGCACAAGGTGCCGGAACAGTTGCAGCTGTGTAGGCGCTGTATGTACGAGTACAGAGCCTAAATACCTACTGCCATCCATGCGCATATGCTTGGCTTTATGCAACTATTTAGGCTGCATATGTATAAGTAGGTAATGTCATGCACGAAAAGTTATGTGAATTGTCTATTATCTTGAATTAGATCATAACCTACCTATTGTCGCTGTATATTGCAGCATAAACCGATAAACTAATGATTTATCGATCAGGTCTCGTCTGCTAAGGCAGTCTCCGATGATCCTTATGACAGTATCATGGTCTCCGCAAATTCCACGATTATACATGGTTAGGATAGTATGTAAACTGGAAAGATCAATAATACCTCGAAGCTTTTTTTAATAGTACCGTGCCTGTGTAGAGATTAAGATTTTTTGCCACTTTTCGCCGCAAAATAGGCGAAGAGCCGGTTCTCGCTCCAGTGTAAACCCTAGCGCACTAATAAGAATACTATTCAAAATACTTCTCTTATCCATTATTGGTCGATACTGTGTGGTACTTTGGCGGTTTTTAGATAAGTGATACATTTCCTGCTATTATACCCTCTTTTATACTCGTTTGGACCATTAGATATTAAGGAAAAGAGGGGATAAGTGCATCTGACTATATAAAATTATGCAATTTCGCATTTTTTATAAGTACCACGTACTTTATTTAATAATGAATTCATTTTAAAAACGATTCTTATATAAAATGCTACATTTTAAAATTTAAATTAAGTATTAAATTTAAGTTAATACTATTTTATGTAAATCCGCGCATTTTAAAAATTTTAATAAGATAGTAAATTTAATTCAAACCTTATATATATATATATATATATTAGGTGTACAACTTTGCTTCCGCCGTTTTTCGATAGATGGCTGCAGCGGTAAGTGCCGGTTGAAATAGGCAGGTCAAAAATTTCATACAGTAAGCTTGGACATCTGTCAATATAACGATAGCAGCACATAAGTGAATTTGTGTTTGCATCAAAAGTGTATTCTCGATCGAAGATGTCAGTTTTCGAGCCAAATTCTCGTCATTTGCGGGAAGTGTTGATT